>BGPR01004728.1:81710-106355 GCA_013235015.1 Araneus ventricosus
AATGCGATTCAATCAGTGAAATTTTTAAGTAATTTTAAAGAACGAAAACATAACATGAAATAATTTTTAAAGACAATTCTAGCTCCATATATCAAAATTTAATAAATCCTCTTACAAAATGCTCTTTTCAAACAAAGAAGAAACGAAGATTAGAATATTTCAGACTAAAATATAATCTGCCGATATTGCAAACCAATATCTTAAATTAGATGAAACTTACAAAATCAACCATTGACAAAAGAAAACATTTTTTACAACAAAATAACGCCGAGAAAACTAATGATGTGCTAGTGCATAGAATTCCACCTCACAATGGTTTGCGATATAGCCTTTATGAGTGTGAAAAATGTAAACATAAAACTTAAGAATGTCCTGCTGTAAATGAAGCGATACATCTTGTTAAATGTACCGATGAAGCTTCGACGCAATCAGGAAGTAGTTTAACAAGCTATCACCAGGTACATCGAATTCCCCACCGTATTGAGCCTTTGCGAGGATTTTCCAGCCCCTACAACTCCGACCCTAAGCGTTAATTTTACAGGAGTCATTATGTTTAAGAACTTTTTTTCCTCACTTCCATTTTTTCCCCTCTCTCAGTTAATGATGCTTTTAAATTGCGCTTCAGTTTGGTTTTAATTTCGAACTGAGTAATTTGATTCTACCTTATTTTATTCCTATTTTTTTGAACTCTCAGAAAGAATTTAACTTACATAAGTTTTCTTTTTTACGAACCTGGAGATAAAGAATTTTCTTAATTGAATTTATTTTCTAGTTGATTTTCTGTAGCTTCCGAAAATCGTAATTTTGTGAATATTATATTACATAAATCATTTATGTTTACATTTGCAAACTGATGTAGTTTTCCTTCTAGTCCATTTTTATCCCTGCAAGGGAATAGTAGTTTTCCTCGAATATCTTTAAAGTCTGAAAAAGTTAGCTTTTAACGAAAATAAACCGATTTTTTTTAGTCAAATCTTTGAAATCCTAAGAACATTCTATACCTGTGATTTAACGAGAATATCTTATAAACATGAAATATCTGCTTTTGAACTGAACATGAAAAGATCTTAAGTGCCGGTTCAGCCGCTTAAAAAGTCATTTTTAGTCATTATCATTTCAATCATCAGAACCATTATCAGTTTTTAGCGGCTGAAGCCATAGCAATAGAACAAAGAAGTTTCTTTTCTTGTAAACGGAATGCGAGTTTGGATAGAAAGATAGGTAAATTCAGGAGAGCACATATCTTTCGTCCTGCAGATAAGCCTCTTACAATCAATCTCATGCAATATTCAAAATGAGAGTTTGTTTCAAACCATTTGTCCAGTTTCCTGAAGAAGGAAAATGCTGTAAGAGAATTACAACTGTTGCAGAGAAGAGATAAATGTGAAGCAATACAAATCTGAAATCTTCCACAAGAAACGAATTAATACTTTTACACAGAGGGCAGCATAAAAGGGATAAACGCATAATAAAATTTGCAGATCAATCAGTCTATTTCAAATAGACTATCTGACTTGTTAGCTTCTCCATATGTAAGTTCGTTACAATGTTATAGCTCCATAGCGTTTCCTGTCTAACTTTGTTGACAGGAAGATGTGGCTGGAACAGACGTGTTTTTGTTCCTGTAAAACTTCCTTTTACGAAAGCGAAATAATCTGCTCTTACCCATTATAAAAGGGAAAATAAATTTATGCTTTATGTTAAAACAATTAAAACATTGAAAAAGAGTGATAAACTGTAGAAAAAGACTCGAAAAAATAGGAGGAAATCGCAAATACCGAACGTAAAAATACAATGACAATGAACAGGCTTTTGTCAATCGTTTTTAACAGAATTGTGTGAAAAAATTATACACAAACTGTGGCAGGGTAGTTAGAAAGTTTTAAAAATACTTTTAAAAATTATTTAGGTGAAACCTTACCGAAAAATAGGATAAATCCTTCACTTCCGTTGTAAACGTCAATACTTTCGGTTTCGGTTTTTTGTCTGTTTCATTTTAATAAAACTACTGTATTTAGAGTTCTTTCTTGCATAGAATAAAAACAAACAGGGTTTTAGAATTTTAAAAGTCGGAACTTCATTTTTATACTATAAAAATTTGAATTTTTCATCAAAAATTACCTTTCAATCCTAGTCGGATACCTTAATTCCTCTTTGACCTATATGGACTTCTCTGCGTTTCCAATTAGCATTGTTGTATTAAAATGATTTTCGAGTTGAATTTACTCGACAGGTTTCTGTCCTTACGTAGTTTGTTTATTTCGGTGTTTTTAAGCTTCATTGAAGGCAATTAATAGTTTCAAATAATAAAAATATAGATGATTAGGCAAGCTGCATTGATATTTTTTGAATAACGTGGACGTTTTAATAATGATCGCCAAAACCATCCTGCTCGCTTTCGTTCATTCATATCTTAACTTTGGCTCCATCTTAACAAGAATGCATTCAGATTCCAATATACTGTTGCTTTGTTCTATTTAGAAAAACAAATGTTCTTGACATTAGCATATCATAAAAGTATTTGACTTGTTGAATATCTATTTTAAAAAGTAATGCTTCTAAATAAAAGTCATTTTAATGTACATATATTATATAATAAAAACATTCAGTAAAAATGTTTCTCTTCTGTTGGAACAACATAAGGAAATTAATTTTCATTCATATTTCGGTGCCAGAATTTAACTTAACTTGGAGTCAACTTATAAGGATTTTGCTAGTAAGTAAAGTGAAGCCTTGACTTTTTCTACGATCTGGCGATTCTATAGGGAACAAAATTACTTTAAATATTTGTAAATTTTAGTAATATTAGAAAGGAGTATGATATCTAATTAAAGCGAACTACATGGTCATCAGTATATATATATATATATCTCATTTAATATACATCTACTCAAAGACTGGCTATTTTCGTTTCGAAAAGATAATTTTTTGGAGCAATAAAAACTAATGAGTCTACTACTGTAAATGTTTCAGTGTTAAGAAGGAATTTTCTACTGACGTTCTACACTTCAACTATGCATGTATTATATAAAAAAATTTCATTTTGCAATACATATTATTAGTCGTAATAAGAAAAAGGAGGTACCATCAATCCTTCTTCCTAAACAGCAAAGGAGAAAGTATTACAATGTGCATGTAGGTGTAAGATGACAAGTGAAGTTTCGTATGTCATGAGTCTTATGTCGTTATATGAATGGAAGTCAAATCCTTTTCCCCTGCCAAATATTTTCAGCGTGCATTTAAAATATAGTTATTAGGGTGGGACAAAAATAAATGAAATTTATATTTTTGACCCACTATAGCACAGAAAAGTTGCGATTGTTGTATACCTAGTGATATGCTTGGAAGGCAACTATACTAATCGGTAATCGAATTGTTGAGAGCTGCAAGCTTATAAATAACAGTTTATTTTTTTATTTTTTCTTCGCAGTTGCTCCTTATAGTGCCGAGTAAGGGGACACTTGTATTAGTACAATAAAATTAGGTCAAAGCCAAACATCCAGAAAATGGTTCTTTCCCGCACCAAATTGTTCCATACCCTCCCCGTAGTAAGTAGTAAAAAGTAACACGACCTCTAGCGTCAAGTGTTTGGGGGAGAGGGCTGAGAAAAGGGTGAAATGGTAATTTTTCATACTGTTTCGAAAGTCTATCGAAAACTATTCAATTTTCAAATTACAATGGATTAAACAAATTAAAGAGCGTATAATTCCCTACAAATACAATTTTTCCGAGTTTTAATAGTTTCCCATATAATGAGTCTCAAAGATTGCCGCCTTCTTGGATTTCCCTTTTTTTTAAGTTTCTCTTGAATATCTCCAAATCTATTCAATTTTAAATTTACATATGATTTAACAAATTAAAGATCGTAAAATTCCCCACAAATAAATGTTTTTAATTTTGTTTTAGCTATAAGAGTTTCCGATATAATGGATTTCAAAATTTGCTACCATCTTGGATAGCAAATTTTGGATTGGAAGTGGATCCTTTTTTTAGAATTTCTTAAATTTCTCAGAAACTATTAAAGCTAGAAAAAATAAAAGTATGCATTTGTTGCGAATTTTAGGATCATTAATTTTTTCCATTATGTGTAATGTAAAAATCAAAAAGATTTCTAGATATTCAAGAAAAATTTAAAAATTGTGGATAAAATCCAATCTGGCGGCAGATTTTGAGACTCTTTATCTCAGGAACTATTAAATCTAAAACAAAAATAAAAGCATGAGCTTGTAGGGAATTGTACTGTATTTAATTTGCTGATTATATGTAATTTGAAAATTGAATAAATTTTGAGATATTCAAAAAAACTAAAAAAAGGCGTTATGCAATCCAATATTACGTCGCGAGCTCACACCCCAGGACCGGGGACTTTTAGTATGTTCTTCAGAAGTCTCTCACGATCATGTGTACAAATTTTATTCAGGAAACTTAAAAAAGACTGTTGAGATTCAAGATGGGACAAACTTTAAGACCCATTATCTTGAAAACGATTAAAGCTAGAAGAAAACTAAAGGCATTTATTTGTAGGAAATTTTACGCTCTTTTATTTGCTGATTTGAAAAATGAATAAATTTCGAGATATTAAAGAAAAACTAAAAAAGGGGGTATGCAATCCAAGATTGCGGCGTGAGTTCACACCCCAGGACCGGGGAGTTTTTGTATGTTCTTCAGAAGCCTCTCACGAACATGTGAACAAATTTTCAAAACTATGCGATTTAATGTTTTTTTCGAAACCTTCGTTGACTGGACTATCAAGTGGATGATTTTTACAAATTCATCCACTTTCAGACCAATTATCTCAAAAACTATTAAAGTTTAAAGAAAAATCAAAGCATCTATTCGTAGGGAATGGTCGCTTTATAATTTGTTAAATTATATGTAATTTGAATATTAAATAGTTTTCCAGATATTTAAGGAAAACTAAAAAAGGGGAGGAAATCCATGATGGCGGCAACATTTGAGATCCATTATCTAGGAAACTATTAAAGATGGAAGAAAAGGAAATGTATGTATTGGTTGACAATTTCACGCTCTTTAATTTGTTAAATTAATTGCAATCGAAAAAACGATCTTTGGGCTAGTTTAAGTGATTTGTACCCCCAAAAAAAACCTCACCAATGTGCCTGCCCCGCACCCATTTTACAATCCGCTTTTTTATGGTTTCTTAATTGTCTAAGGATTTTCTTTCGCCCTCCCTGTAATTAGATTTTGAAAATATTAATTAGGTGCTTAGTAAACGGGAATAAATTAGTTTCGAGTCAAAATGAGATATGATCTTTGAATAGTTGGGAATGAAGTTTAGAAAAATTATAAAAAAAGTTGTACCACTATTAATATTGGAAAAAATTTATACAGAATATTAAAATTTGTCTTAAACCATAAACAGAAAAATCTATGTTTTTTTTCTTTAAGATAAAGCCTGAATTTTATATTTGGGCTGGTAAATGAATAGTAGTGTTATTGTCATTTTGTAGGGATGAGATATAGAAACGTGAAGCTAAAAGTTTTAAGTTTGTATTATTAATTGTGAACGATACAGCAAAAAATATAAAGCACTGTTTTTCGAGCAAAATATGATAGCTTATCTCCGGCTGATTCAGGGTTGCCAGATCAAAATAGCAAAATAAGGCCAAACCGTCTTTAAAATAAAGTCAGAAAAGGCCAAATTTGAAAATCTAATTAAAGCACTGATTTTTCCCTTATTTGTTATATGAAAATTACAATCCTTCATGAAAAGGAATAACTCTAGATTGACATATGTATAGAACTCTTTTATTTGTTCAAAATTTAAGAGAAAATAAAAAAAAACCATCAAAATACACGACTTCGCAAAAAAAACATAAATATGTTCTGGTCGGTACATAATGAACGAAATATATCAATTCCTGTTAACAGCAATGTTCTATATTATTTTTCAGTGTCATTATAATAAATGAAAAGTTCTTTCACTCACACAGTAAATGTCTAATAACAAAAAACCCATTAATATAAAAAAATATTATTTCAGACTCATCATAGATGGCTGAGTTTATAAAACATGACAGAAAAACAAAAATGCAGTGCCTCTTAGCTTCGATGTTGTTTAATTAGCTCGCATCCAAATCCAATATGCTGCGTCGTTCTAAATATTTTTGAAAACTTTTTTCTATCCCTTAGATTTGAAATTAAAATGTTTGTTAAATTGCTGTATTTCAATTTTATTGCTGCATTAATATGTATTTCAAGCAATAACGAAATTTACAGACATAAACAATTTTTCTTCCTCTCTTTTAAAAGATTTGTAATGTAATGTCCTCCCTCTCAAAAAAAAGGAAAGGAAGAAAAAAATAAAATGTTATGCTTTTGATTCGAAGTGTTCGTAAAAGAATTCATGAAAAGAAACGAATGAAAACAGAGAAAGTAGTTCTTATATATGCTGTGCAGAGACAAACATAGCTTCCGCTATAGGCATTCAGATTATTACAGTCAGAATACAGGGACAGAAATCTTTTTTATCCTGGAACTACTTCGTTTGACAGTTCACTGTGAGCGAGTTGAAAAGTAACATATCAAAAAATATTAAAAAATAGTAAGATTATATATTAAGAATCGCTCTAAAAGTCATAAAGAAAAATAGAGCCAAAAAAAGGCCAAAAATGAATTTAAGACCATATGAAAATTCCTAAGGCCAATGGCTTTGAAAAAAGGCCAAATTTCCAGAATTTGGCCTTAAAAAGCCAACCTGGCAATTCTGGGCTGATTTAAGTTTACTTTTTTAATCATAATAAGAAATCATGAAATATGAGTTATAAATAATTTTCATGAATTCTTATGAATATTTTCATTAATTCATAAGAATTCATAAAAAGAAATGTATCAAAACAGAGAAAGTATTTCTTATATTTGCTGTGCAGAGACAAACATAGCTTCCGTTATAAGCATTCTGACTAATACAATCAGAATGCAGAGACAGAAAACTTTCTTATCCTGGAACTACTTCGTTTGACAGTTCACTGTGAGTCGGTTGAAAAGTATGATATCCAAAAATTAAAATTATATATTAAGAATTGTTCTAAAAGTCATAAGGAAAAATAAAGCTAAAAAAGGCCAAATGAAAATTCCTAAGGGCTAAATTCCTAAGGCTTTGAAAAAAGGCCAAATTTCCAGAATTTGGCCTTAAAATGGCAACCTGGCAACTCTGGCCTCATTTATGTTTACGTTTTAATCATAATAAATCTTGCTTTTATTACACATTTTCCTCCTACCGTTAAAAAATTAATTTCTATAATTAGAAATTTCCTTCACCTCTTATTCTCTCAGAAAAAAATATTGCCCGAATTTCATAAATTCAGTTACCTATCTAAACTACATAATACATATTTTAAAGGGCACAGTATTAGCTCATCAAATAAATACTTTAGATTGATTGCAGGCTTAAGAACTTCATTATTAGGAGCAAAATTACCGAATTCAGTTAATTTCTTTGTACATCAGTGAATAAAGTTATGGTGTTAGTGTACCTAGGATACCTAGGAATAGTTAGGAAAGTTAATCCTTTCACTCATTGAAAGTTTATGATCAAATTAATAGCTTTGTATTTGTATTAAAATTGTTTTCAATCGCAAAGACTTTTCAACGTTTTACTTACGGTTAAGAAAGAATTTCTTTTTTCTAAACACATGAGAGGGAAGTATCTCTTTATTTATTTCCAATATAGGAATTAGTTTCGATGATAAACATTCTATATACATGTTGAATCACACGATCATAGTCAATCTTTTAGAATATATCAGGCACACACATGCAAGTCATCTCTAGGTAGGAACTAGTGGTCAAAAAGTCATTATCCGACTGCTAAAGGAGTCTTTCTGACTATGTTGGAGCAGGTGACCAAGCGTTACAAGATGCCATGTTACGGCGAATGCCTGCAGAGTGGTGATTATGGGTTAGGCCTTTCCAAGAATGCCCGACAGTTTCTCTCATCCAGCAGAGTTCGCCGAATGCAAATAATTACAGTATCAGACCAAATATCGATGCTGTAGTATTGTTGTGTGCCATAGTGCCTCGTAAATCTTTAGTATTCAAAGTCCTACAGATACTAGTAAAGTATATTTACCACACCAAACCTGGAAATTCTAAATCTGTATGTATGTGGGATTGGGTATGAGCTCGTGGCATTGTTTAGGGTGTTTGATGACTAAAACAGGTATTCAGTGTTAGAAAACTAAATTGCTTTATTAGCTGCCGTACGGCTACTTAAACAAATTCCATTGAATGAGTTATAAACAGATGTGATTTTAGAGGAACTTTGAAAAGCTTAAGACAGTAATTAACCATTACCACACCCAAGCCATCTGCAAACTGTGCACGCGGTGCTCCGCGCTCAATCTATTTAATCAACTCACAACGCTCGAGAACACCAACACACGAGGGATGAGGCAAACCGTTTCATAATCTATTTGCATCTGGTTTGGGTTGCCATCTATCTGTACGGAAACTAACTAAGCATGTTTAATTAAACTTCTTCCTATATAAATCGAAGTGTGCGAGTTCCTTACAAAAATCTGCAACTTTTGTCCAATCTTGAGGAAATTTGGAACATGTGCTCTGGAAAGAAAGAGAAAGATCATTGTCAACTTTTAAGCCCCAAAAGTCAATTAAAATCTCTGTTAATTAAAAATTAACCTATATTTTAAAACATTTCTACGCTATATTCCAATAATATTTATTTTTGGAAAAATGAGTGGGAATCTTTGTGTTGTTGAGTTTAAAGTTAATAAAAGAGACACTAGTAAAACCAAATCCGTTATTATAAAGAACATTTATTTGGTTTATCTATATAAATATTTCCCTTGTTTCGCTCCCAAAAAATGTATTAGATAGATATAGGATTTGGAAACATTTACTGCAATTGAGGGATCACTTGATTTGAGCTGAAGAAAGCTTTGAAAGACATTCGAGAATGAGCAGTTTAATTGGTTTAAACATGCTGAGCGTACTTTTTAAACTTAAAAGAAAATGTGGTCGCCAAATTAAAATTTTGGAGGGAAGATTATTCAGCAGTGGTAATACTGATTTTTTTCTTCCTTATACCACCTTCTTAACTGATCGCGCTATTACGGCAACGAAACCAAACAGAGAGTCAACCTGCACTCTAAAATCTTAAGGTTGAATCGAATCTCTTGGGTATTGAATGAATGAAGGAATGAAACCGCATTCATAAGATTTTGTTTTGTGATTTTTAAGGTTCTCTTCATATATCTTGAAACTCATATTTACCTTTTTTGTGTAATTTCCTAATTTACCTTTCCAGTTCCAATTGAATGGTCAATTTGTCTTCTAAATTATTAAAAATTGTAATAAATTATATTAATATAAAAATTTAAATAAAAATATTTGGAGGGTGATTATTCGACATTGGTAATAATAAAAAATCTTTTTCAAGAGGGAAAAAATTGTTCTATGCTGATATAAGCATCAGGAGTAAATCTATTAAACTTAAAAAATTGTTTGCTATTGTAACAGTGTCCTCATATAGGGACCGAAGCGAGCAGGGATCCTCAGCAAAAACTGGGCGGATTGCTATGCTGTTCGTCTGGGAATTATTGAGCGTTAGCGAGCAAGAGGCAGAGCCTCCTAATGATAATCCCCTCTGGTGGATCATGGATGAAAATGGCTTAAATAATTATGCCGATTCTCGCTTCCCCTGACGGTACATTAATGGTGGTGTAGATGTGTTGCCCACTCTCTGGTGGGCATCCCTCCTATTGAAGGAGTTGTTTCATGGGCCAATGAATGCTCTTTTTTAACTGACCGCAGTACACATATTTGTCATTTACGGAAACCCGATCATTCATGATCCTGATACCAAAACAGTGTTTAGCTTTATGAATATTAAAATTAAAGTGATCCTGCTCAGAATAGCAAATCGAACACACCTTCGAACTGAAAACTGGCATCGGAAATCGAAAGAAAACCAATATTTTAATGGTTATTCAAATGAATCTTGGAAAAAATTCCTTTGATGCATATGAGAAAAGTACAAAATCGGAACACATTCTCATTGGTTATTGCCCATAAACTTTGTTGCGTAAAATATTCAAACTTCATTTCGTTTTGTAAGATCGGCTGATGAGAAAGTGGATACTCAAAAAATTCTGATTTATTAAAATTCCATAGGCGTCGATTACATCCGGAGGAAGTTAATAAGAATGTTAAATAGAATCCTGAATAATACATTTAATATTAAGTGTATTGTCTTAAATTCATCCGCATAACCATAATTAATAACAAAAAAATAGCTGGAGATAAATGTTGCAAAATATATTTTATATCATGTATAATGGAGGGAAGAATAATATAATTTTTTGAATAAGAGAACGAAATAATTTGAAAATGAAAATAAATTTCCAAAACTACTTTCAAGAAATATATTAAAAATATCCTTAAAAAATTCCTAAGTGTTAAATTTTTAGGAAATTAATTTTTTAAAGTGCAAATGATTTTTTTTTCACTATTTCTTATATAAAATGTCTAAAAGATAGGAAGACAAACTATATATAACTGTGAAATTGACATGAAACTATTATCTGAGATTCGAAAATAAAGAAAATGCAAATGTCCGTCATCCTACAGTAAAAAGTTTCAATTTCATGTATAATAGAGCTGGCGAGAAAGAAAAAACTGAAGCAGATTGGAGCATTTAGTCCGAAATATTGTGGCAAGAATCTAATATAAGGAATTTACTTCTAATTATACTAACGATATCGCTGAAATGCATAAGTCTGAAGACAATAATGAAACTATGTTAAGTTTTGCTGTAAAATAGAGTTTATATTTTGAATAATTTCTTTGCATTAGAGAAAATCTGCAATAATTTTCTCAGTCCACCTTTATGTTGGTTGCCAACCAGTCGATATTAACATCTCTAATTTCAATTTTGGAAAGTTAATTCAAAGTTAATGCTTGAGAAAATTCAAGTTTGGCGACAATACTATTCCCTTAAATCTAACCAAAATTTTAATAAAAACTTGCTTTTCAAACAAATGAAAACCGAAAATTATTTTCAATGCTAAGATCTTTAAGAAGGCAGAAAATATATTAAATGCTTGAAGAAAGATTGCAAATCATTTGAGTCTACCTAGTTCGTCATAAAAAGTTCAAAAATTTATGTGACGATGTTTTAAAAGAGTATTACTTTGAAGTAGGTGCGATAAAATATTTGAGCTATGCAATGAAAACTAAAGTTAAAATACTACTTTGGAGTTAATTTTCTCAAGAAAATAATTTATACCGTCACAACTGCAAAAATAGAAAAAGCGCGTGATTGAAGATTCGTTAAATTAATGAGTTTGCCCTTGAATTTTATTTACAACAATAAAAACATTGTTACAAATAGTGTTTGAAAACATTTTGGAAAACTAATTAAAATGACACAAATTGTTGCACGAAATGAAATTGGTTTCATTGAAAAGATAATTTTCTTTTACTTTGAAATGGCAGAAAAACATGATATTAAATGCTTGAAGAAAGAAGGAAAATCATTTGAGTGTACCTAGTTCGTAAGAAAGAAGAAAACCTCAAAACAAATGTATAAATTATTTTCTTAAGAAAATTAACTCCAAAGCAGCATTTTATTACTTTAAAATGGAAGACGGGATTAAAAGGAATTTTGTGATGTTACGACTTGGGGACTTTTCAACTGTCTTCATGGCTGTATTGCCATTCATGCCACAGTTGATCATATTATTGAGAAAAATTTGTTATATAAGCAAAAAGTGTCCAACAGTAGGTCGTCACTTATGTCTTTGGATTCGGTTATTGAAAAGAGAGCAATAATAAATGAAATCAAGTATAAAAGTAAACTATATAATGAATCCATATATCTCGTATAGATTAGAGCACATCGAGGCTTTCTGGGTAATGAAAGACCCGATGAATTAGCAAAACTGGCGACTGGTACAGAGAAAATAGATTGCAACTTCATAAGGATTAAAGGTCAGATTAAAAACATGTGTAGATCTAGTAGGCTAAAAGAATGGCAAGTAAGATGTTACACAACTGTAAGGGCAGATGGAAGAGGAAATTTTTCAAAAAGGTGACACTGAAAAGAATTCAAGGTGAATTTGTCCTAAATCAGATATATACAGGGTATGGAGTGTTTTCCAACAAAATCAGGAGTGCTTATTTGGCAAAACATCTAATTGCTTTTGCCTTCTTGAAGAGGGCACTGTGAAACATATGCTCTTGGAATGTTCTCTTTAGAACGAGTTCCTCAGTGCCTGGCCAGGCTAAATGTAAATAAATCTGCTGATGATTCGGACCTGGTCTAAATCTTCAGCTCGAGAGATTCTTCACAATTGTTTGAAAATGCAGGTTAATGACAACTGTACATCGCTTGTTTCTTCATAGATTTCCTGTGATTGTAAATTTATAGCTGTTTCTATTGATATCTTTTTGGTGGGGAGTTTCTGGTGCCTGTGGCACGTGGATGGGGTGATATTTCCAGTTGGGTATTGACAGGAGCGAGTCGGCTGCCGGACTCCAATGTCGATAAGCGCCGTCTTTCTCCGCTATGATTGATGGCGCTGCTTTGCGGCGGCCAATCGATTTGGACCGGACGGCTTCGGCCAGGTCGGTTTATTAATTTACTTAACTTTAAGATTATATAAATAAAATAAAAAATGTCTTTCTGCGATAAAATGCTCCCAAGGTATTGCGAAAAACCTCAAACTTTTCGTTAATTCTTATTTAATTCAAATTCTAATTAAAATATCGAAACATCCTTTCTTAGTCAGCACCTACTACCCAAGAAGCAATCATCTGTAAAATTTCAGGTTTCTAGGTCTCGTGGTTTGGAGTGAGTCACTGGATAGTTACTAGCCTATCTCGCCGCCCTCCGGGCGGGTTCGCGGCCAGCACCCACTTTACTCAGCGCTGCCCCTGCCACCTCGTTGCTTCGAGGCTCTCAGACACTACTTTTTTCAGTTTTAAAAACTTCATGAAGGTCAGTGGAACAGACCATAAGACCATGGTAGATTTCATATTCTTTGTAGACAACAGATTCCTTTAAAATTGTAAAATCTTTCAATACACCTCATCTAGTTGTAATGTTCTGTATGTGTTTCGCACGAATTTCGGCATGAAAGTCCTCATATCCATAAATACAGAATGATATCGCCCTAAATAGACAGTTTCCATCACCTACAATAGGTATTTAACAATATTTTTGACACGCCATTTTGATGGAACTGTTGGGATCTAGATATTTAAAATAATATGGTAAAATCTTTAGACAGTTCGCCAGCTCCAACCACACGACGTATTTCGATAATTTTTATTTCATATGAAAGCTTATTACGTCTATATATGCCATCAAGCATCGTCAACCCACCACCATTCCCATTTTCGAACGAAATAGAAAAGCCTCTTTCGAAAATACATTCTCTTTTTTTTCGATTTCTTTTGAAAAGGGGGTCAGGCGACCATTGATGACATATCTAGACGTCTTAAGCTTTCATATGAAATGAAAATTATGGAAATCCAGCAAGGTTTTACCATATTTATTTTAAATTTGCAGATATATCGTTATATATCTTTAGCAACTGCTTTTATCACTTTGAATATTGATTTTTCTTATGGTTAAATTATTAATACGGAATGAATAATTACTTAAAATTTCACATTTGCTGCTTAATAAGAATAAAAAATAGAATACCAAATATTCCATTTTAATATTAAGTGTATTGAATTAAAATCATCCGGATGGCCAAATTAAACAGCACAAAATTTGCAGGCGATAACGTTTTCAAAATATCTCTTTTAATTATAATTGATAAAACAAAACGAAATAATTTGAAAATGAAAACACACTTCCAAAAACACTGTATCAAGAAAAATCTTTAAAACATATTTACTAAATTCTTAATTATCAAAATTTTAAGAAACTAATTTTTTGAAGTGTAAAAAATTCTTTTCACTATATCTTAGCTAAAATTTCGAAACGATAAGAAATAAACTATAACAACTTGCGAAATTAACATGAAACTAATATCTGAGATTAGAAACTAAGGAATTCTATTAGCAAACTATAAAAAATGTCGATTTCAGGTTGGTGAGAAAGAAAGAAACTTAAAGGAGATTCGAACATCTAGTCGATCGAAATATTGTGGCATGAAACTGTTCTAAAAAATTTACTCATAACAATAGCAGTGATATTTTTGCAACACGCATAAGTCTGAACTCAATAACAATATATAACTCATAACAATAACTGTGTAAAATATTGCTGTGCAATAATATTAATTAAAATATTATTTAAAATATAATTAGCTAATAAAATCATCATTCATTTAAATTGGAGAAAAAATGCGCAGAAATAAAAGTAATAGAAGAAGTTCGGTATTCCTTTTTTATAATTTCAAACTGGAGAATTTGAATTTTAAGTTGTAATAGTTATTTAAAAAATGAAATACAGCAGCAATTTCACAACAAAAAAGAAAAATATATGCACTTAATTCAAAAACGGAACTTGATTTTCAAATTAAAATATTCTAATTTCACCCCCCAAAAAATTGCATAACACTTTTAAATACCTACTCATTTAGAACTGAAGAAATTCTGAATGACACACGCCAAGTAATTTCACGTTGAGAACATAGTGATCTCTTTCTTGCTAACATCTTTCTCAGATTGTCAAAATTTTAAGTAATACAATACATCTCGTTGGTTCTCAAACATAATATCACGCACAGAATAGAACAGGAACATAAAAATAAATTCAAAAAGTATTGTAATTCTAAAACATTTACTAGTGTTTGGTATCGAATGCACCGCCCCAACTGTCAATAAGAATTATAATGATGCTGAATTTTGGTTACGGTTGCGGTTCATAGTTCAGGTGCAGAAACTCACGGCGATGCAATAGTTTATCAGACTCCAGAGAAGTCTGCATAATATTCTATGGGTTCCTAACTAGCTCCTGTAAATCAACTTTAAATCTGGACAGATGTGACGTCTTCAGACTTTTTCTTTAATCACAAACCACCATCTCCGTAAGAGTTGCGGTTATCAAATATAGACGGAAATTGTATGTTCAGATCAAGGTTTTCTGCTGAATAAAAACTTAATAAACCTTAAATTTTTATTAATAAAGTGGTGCTAATCATAAAATTATTCATTTTTGCTTTAACTTTGCATTTTCTTTAAACTATAGAATAAAATTCAAAATTCTATTGTTTCCGATAAAATTTACGTTGTGGAAAACATTTAACCAACGAGGTCGGTCTTCATAGGCCCGGGATTCTGCTTTTTAACAAAACGCGCAGACATTTACTTTAATGAGAAACATTTGTTGCACTAGTGTACATAATATAAAATATTTTAAAAAATAATTTTCAGATAACTCGTCTGGGGAGGCATTAAAATGAAGAAGATTGGTGAATGCTTGTACTTCCAAGTCATTTATGAAAAAATAGGCTTCCCCGTCCAAAATTACCTGAATTCGTCTGAATATTAGTATTAATGTATTTCTGTCACATTGATAAGCATTTCCAAGAATTTTCACGCGATGATTCTACTTTTGTTTCACCAAAATTTTCGAGAAGTTTTTTTGAGGTTGTTGCGTGTAAAAGTTCTCATACTGTTGTGATGTTTTTTTACACCATTTGTTAATTCCAGCTATTTTACCGCTTACAGCGTCCTTTTTTAACTCCAGCTTTTTGTAAATAATCGTTGGATTCAAAAATATCTGACTTCTTGACTAATTCTTTTTTAGAATCTGACTTCTGGTCTCTAACTCGTTCGAAATCAACAATCTCTTTATTTTCTTCATTAATCTATTCTTAATTAGATGATACTTCTGCAAAAAGCCTTGCAAATCTTTCCATTCCATACTTGTAGTTCGAATAACAATAAATTGTTGCTATCTATCTGTTTTCTTTAGCAACCCTACACAGGTATGCGAGTTTGCGCATCGGGATTCGGAGCCCCGACCGTCTGCTTTCTGAGATAACAAAGGAGTGGAAATTCTTGAAATACTTGTCATCAGCAATAAAATGCCTTGAATGCAGCTACTGTGCATTTGGTAGTTTTTCCTTCCGGGGTTAATTTTCTGTCATAAATTCTTGCAACCTCCGGGCCTCTTAGGCCCGATGCGCATTCTCCCAGGTTAAAATTCCATTTCTGATATATCTAGAACTATATTTTCGTCAGCAAAAGTGTAAGGTGATATTGACGTGCCTATTTTTTTCGAAAAAAAATGACACTTTTAAATTACTACGCTTCAGTTTTTCCGGCTGTGTGTGTGTGTGATTTTAATTCTTTCTACAAGCATTTAATCTGCCATGCTATCCTGCCATTCTGAAATTATGAGGCATGAAAACGCTTTTAAATTTTGGCATATTGCACGGTAGGTAAGTTTTCATTCAAATTTTGATTAGACTTAAGAGTACAAGTACTGCCGCCAAACATGAAATTTCTCAAGTGATAAACCATCAAATTTGATATTAGATTTAGCGCAGTTCAGAACTAATGGTAGAAAGCCTGCTTAAGTTTGTGGCGGGACATTATCTCGTCTATATACAGGGTTCCCACATATATCCGTTAAATCCCCTTAACTTCTAAACGGTAACAGCTTAGGCCATAAAGTTGGTGTCTAGGTATAGTAAAAAGGCTATGCTCTACTTGATAGGGCAACTTACAACGCCATCTATCGGCAAATTTTGTAATTAGCGGTCCTATCTCGTAAACGGTGAAAGATACGAGAAAAAAGTCAGTTAGAAAGTCGTAGAGCACTCTCGATTTAGTACGAAAAGATATCTTACGCACATTAATACTCAAAACAGAATGTAAAAAGTCAAGCTGTCCTCTAAGCTGTCACCGTTTATAAGCTAAGGGGGTGTAATGGATATAGGTGGGAACTCTGTATACCATGACTTACTCACTCATCACGAAATCTTCCAAACCATGAGGCCTAGAAACTTGAAATTTGGCAAGTGGTTGCTTTTTTGGGTAGAAGGTACTCATTAAGAAAAGAGTTTTCGAAATTTTATATAATTATAAATTAACTTAAATTTTTACGTTTTCTCACAATAATTTCGGAGCGTATAAAGGCACAAACATTATTTAATATCTTTTCAATGCCACCAATTTTATTCCCATTCGACGTTCTGTTTAATCTATCCTATTAAAATTCGAAGGTAAACAAACGTATGTATGTATGTCCTTCTATCTTCTCACGAACCGCCGAACGGAGAAGCGCGCGGAAGGTACCAAAAGATGGGGAATAATCCAGGGAATCATTTTCGGCCATTTAAATTTCGAAATTACAATTATTAAAAAAGATATTAATTAAAAACTAATTTACAACAATACTTTTCATTGTTTCGGATACTTTATAACAATACTTTTCATTGTTTCGGATACTTTATAACAATACTTTACATTGCTACAGCGCAATTCAAAATATTTTTTTTTGTTGAAGTTGTTTACTTTAAAGAACATTGTTACAATAACAATAAAAAAGTGACGCTGACAGAAATAAAAAAATGTATTGTTGTGGAAGTGTATAAATTCTTTTTTTATCCCGTGATATAACGTCAAGCAGAATCATTTTAACGAATTTACAGGCGTGTTTTGTTTCTGTAAAGTTATGCGCCGAAAGATGTAGATTAGTTATGTTAGTAATTTTAATCATTATTCATTGATTTGATCAAATTTAAATATTTCTGATAGCTGCTATTTTAAGCTGATATTTGGAAGTTACTATTTTTGCCTTGTTCAATTCTCGCGTTTTCCGATGCCTAAAAGAAAAAGAGGAGTTATACGGGATGCTGCCCGTAGACAGGAGGCAATTAGAAAACGTGAAACGAGAGTTGCTGAAACTGACGAAGAAAGAAACCGCCGATTGCAACTATGGCACAACGTGGCCAGAAGAGAAGAGCTGAAGATACAGAAGAACAAAGAAATAGCCGATTGTCACACAGTATTTCTTTTTCAGAGAGCTTATGCGTTTGGATTCATTAATATCGGGGAAAAATCATTTTCTTTCCTTTTTTACTTTCTCGTTTACGAAGTATACAAAGAGAAAGTATTTTAATCGTCAACAAATTCAAACTCGAGATTTTGACGGATCTCCACGTCTTAGACCTCCCTGAGTCCGAAAAACACAATTTTGGAATTATGTCTGTCTGTGTGTGTGTCTGTCTGTGAACACGATAACTCGAAAACTATTAGAGCTACGGGGATGAAATTTAGTATGTGGTCTTTGAACATAATTTGTTGGTTTCTATCAAATTTTGGACAAAATCCCTCCACGGGAAGTCTGTCTGTTTGCGGTCATGCGAACACTATAACTCAAAAACTTGAATAGCTAGACCAATAAAATTTGGTACACAGTTTTATCGTCACTAATGTAGGTCCGTATAAAGTTTTGGGCCAAATCCGTCAAAAAGGACCGTTCAAATTGCACATTCAATTTCTTTTAATCCGATTCTCATGCGCAAAGTACTGGTAGCAATCTGTTAATGTTGTAAATTTTATTTACAACAATAAATAATGTTCTCAAACATGAATTGTAACAAATTTTTTATTGTTGTAAATAAAATTCAAACCGATCTCATTATTACAGCAAATCTTTTATTTACGAGCTTTTGCAATTGTTACGATTGTGGTAGTATAAATTATTTTCTTGGGAATTCAATTCCAAAGCAGAATTTTCGCTTTAGTATTCATTTCATTGTCTATTTTATCGCACCTGCTTCAAAGTAATATTTTTTTGAAACGTGGCAACAGATATTTGATTTCAGGTTTGTGGGTTTGTTTCACTTTCTCGTATACGAAGTATACAAAGAGAAAGTATTGTAACCGTCAAAAAAAAAAATTAGAACTCGAGATATTTTGACGAATCTCCACTTAGAAAGCATACGAGAAAGTTTTGGGGAGACCACTCCCGCTGGTTGTATTAAGGTGTTTAACTTCGTAACGTTTGTTGGGGAAAGTAAGTGAAAATTTTTGTTTGAGCGGGCCATATGAAAATATATGGACCCCGAAGCCTCACATGACCTCGCTTCTCTCCCCCGGGAATATCCCATTATTAGAGATAACCCGTGCAACGCCAGGCCATACAGCTAGATTAGAATTAGATAGACCAGAGATTCCCAACCTGTGGTACACATTCCCCTGGGGTTACGTAAAGGACTATTTGGGGGTACGCGAAATGAAGTTGTTAATGGTGGAAACAAGAAAACATAAGGGATTAAAAAAGTTATAGAACTTTGTTTCTCCAAGTCCCTTGGTATTTAATAACTATACCACTTGAATATTTATTTAATACGGAGTGTAATTATTAGCAATCCTTATAAGTTAATGCAAAATTATTACAATACTGATTTCATTTGTTTTGGCGTTAAAGTGATACTATTGTAAAAATGCAATAAAAAATAAAATAAGTCGAGCAGATGTTTTCCAGGCAAATGTCAAATCCGAGTTATTTAACTTTCAAGCTATTCTAAGCCCTTATAATTATTGATAAAAACTTCTTAGCATAGACGGTGGGGAGGATATGTCAAAAATTAATCAAGAGGGGCCCGAGGGAATAAAGGTTGAGAACCTCTGAGATATACCTGTCATTTCGCTAGGACACGGAATAATATTTTTTTTACAAAATAACAAATCTTTTTGTATTTTTTTAAATAGTCCATTTTGAAACGTTTTCGTGGGCGGAATGTTTCAACAGCTCTTTTCGCCTTATTTATTTAAGAGAGAATATTGGGCATGTGTCACGTTACCTCATTTCTTTCCGTCAGGGAATGATGCATTATTCGAGATAGCCCGCGCAACGCCGGGCCACACAGCTAGTCTACACTATTAAAATTCGATTGTATGTGTGTATGGTTGTATGTCCGTCTATCTTCTCACGAAACGCCGAACGGAGAAGCGAGAGGAAAGTACCAAAAAATGGGGAATAATCCAGGGAATCCATTTCGGCCATTTAAATTTCGAAATTTTAACTAGTAAAAAATATATTAATTAAAAATTAATTTACAACAATACTTTTCATTGTTTTGGATACTTTATAACAATACTTTTCATTGTTGCAGCGCAATTCAAAATATTTTTTTGTTGAAATTGTTTACTTTAAAGAACATTGTTACAACAACAATGTTACAAATTTGAATAATGAAACAACTGTGTTAAACAACAATACATTAACATAAAGAAATGACGCTGACAGAAATAAAAAAAAGTATTTTGTTGGAAGTTTATAAATTATTTTTCATCTCGTGATATGACGTCAAACAGAATCATTTTAACGAACTGCCGAACTTACAGGCCCGTTTTGTTTCTGTAAAGTTATGTGCCAAAAGATATACATTATTTATGTTAGTGATTTTAATCATTATTCATTTATTTGATCAATTATAAATATTTCTGGTAGCTAATATATTAAGCTGATATTTGGAATTCGTATTTTTGCTTTCTCGCTTTTTGCGATGCCTAAAAGAAAAAGAGGAGTTACAGGGGATCCCGTGAGGGTTTACTTTGAGATTTCATGTATGCAGTGCATCTCGCTTCATGCGTACTTAAACTGGAGGAGGGCATATGAAAAGTATTGATAACGAACAATGCAGAGTTGGGTTTTGTACAAGGATCCCTTCGGCTCAAAAGCCGTGACCTTATGATTAGGCCACCGCGGCCCTATGAAAAAGTAAGAGCGTGTTAAAAAATATTTTGAAAAATTGTAATGAGATTTTTAATTAAAAATTAATGACTAAAATTTAATCGAAACGTGATTGTATTTCCCCAGTCAGTTTCGAACATATTATCGAGCGAAAATCAATTAAAAAGCATTTTAAAATTTCAAAGAATTACTTTTTTATTTATACCAATTTTATTTCTTATTGTTTTGTTCTTAGTTTAATAAATTTTGAAAAATATTTTTAACTTTGTTCTACAAAAATCTTTTTATTTTTTTATTTTTTAAAGATACTGCATTTACGCACACAAGCGTAATGACGAATTAAATACACATTTCGTGTGCTTGTTATCGTTGTCATAATAATGAGTAAATATTAGAAACGAATACGACGGCAGACAAATCGACCCTAAAATCTTACCATTCCAAGATGTGTCGGACTAGAGGTTCCAATATGGTTTAATTGGGTTTTTTTTCAAAGGTATACCATAAGAAAGCCAGAAAATTATTTTGTAATTGTCCTAAAAAATTTTCCATTGGTATTTTTGTAGTTTTCCATTTCCATAGGTTGTTTCTAGAGTTTTTTAACAACTGAGGAATAAAATATTCTTCAAATTATGCACATAATAATATTCAAAATATATTTTATACATTTTACTATAACTATATTTTATACAATGTCACCCATTATTTGCTTTGGGAATGGTGGTGGTTGTAAAGTTAAACGGTTTTCTGTTTTTCCGGTTTAATTCGACTATAGTTTAATCCAGCAGCTATAACCGCTCAACCAGTTTTTTTAGAAAAAAATTAGACAAAATATTTTATATGCGTTCTATCGGAAAACAACCCATTGTCCAATATTTATCGTCCATTCTATTCATGAAAACGCTTTCCGTTATTTGTCATGAAAACAATATCACTCAAAAATGATAAAACTCTGCTAGATTATTAAGCACTTTTGACCAACGATAAATGTTTTTGGGCTATAAAGGAGAACCCGGAAGTACAATTTGTACTCTTCTCCCGAAAAACGAGATCTCTCAGTCTGGAATGGAACGGCTGCTAAATTTAAAGCCTCAGTTCGACTGACAATATACTATCAATCTCCATAGCTACAAGCTTGGCTACTGCCACATCAGTGTGTTGACCAAAGAGGGCCTCCTAAGTAAAGGCTATTGTAAAGTTGAAAGCTTTCCTCTTGGCTGAAGTTCATAATTAACAAAAAATTAATAAATTGGTATTTACCATGAAGCTTCTTTAAATTTATCCCTTTTCCAAAGCTGGTTTTGACAAGCTTTTTACGCAGTTATTGGATTTTAAAAAACCGGTTAAAACCAGGAGCAAAAAACCGAAAAAACCCAGTCAATCGATACAAAACAACTTGTTTTCGGTTATAACCGGTGGGTTTCTCCCATGAGTGTCCGGTGGGTGCGGGACCGGATGGTCGCAGGTTCGAAACCCGATTCCACTGAAGATCCGCCGTGTATGGGGCCTATTGCACGCTAAATCAAACGTAGTGGCCAAACGTCCTCCCGTTGGTTTGGCGCGGAAGCTTGGAGAGGGGGTTCCAGCTCAGGTGTCGTCCTCGTCATCTGACAGCGGTTTAAAATTACGAGGTCCGTCCCAGAATAGCTCTCGTGTTGCTTCAAAACGGGACGTTAATCAAACCTAACCTAACCTAGCCCATGACTCTCTGTTCTAATAATTCCTGTCATTATTATTTTATCAGCACGACAACATTTAATCAAATTCTAAGTAAATTCAGGAATGCTTTGTGAATAGTGAAATATGCATTTCTTCATGAATTGTGTATAGTAAGCAAAGTCATTTTCATGTGTATAGTTAAATAGCAATATAAACAATGCAAAACATTACAAAATATATTTAGTTAGTTTTTCTACTTTTATATTTATTAAATTGCAATGAATGGTTTAAATTATTTGTATTCTATGGTAATTTGTCTTTTTAATCTTAAACATCACTATGCTATACAGGGTGCCCACTTAAATAATTGTCACCACTCCGAACTTCAGAACGACATTAGGTAAGTAGTGTCTAGGTATAATAAAACGCCTATGATCTATACAATGAGAACTTTGACAGCGCCACTTGGTGGCAAAATAAGGAGTTAGCGTTCCTATCTCGAAAACACTACGAAATAAGGGGGAAAGTCGTTTCAAAGTTGTGGAGGGTAATCGATTTAGTACAGAACGACACCTTTCGTTTATTATTACTAAGAAAAAAACGCTTAAAAAATGCACATGAGGTTCGCGATTACGGAGAATGTAATCTCACAAAATGGCTTAAAAAGTGAAAAAAAAACAGTGTTAGTTATCACAAGATACCTTTATTTTCGGTATTCAAAGTGCTCTCCGTCATATACAAAACATATTTCAGATCAGTTTTGAATTTCACTTCGCTCACGCTTTAGCATAGTTGGCATGTTAGCACAAGCAACAGTTAATAAAGCATCTACAATTCTGTAATGTTGCGGACAGGTCGCATACACCTACTGTTCGAATTATTCCCATGGGAAACAATGGCGGATTTTAATGATATGAGACCCGAGGCGCAAAATTGTTTTGAGGCCCCCTCCTAAAAAAATTCTATTGATGATACAAATGTGTAAATTAAAATAACTTACTTATGCTTTTAATTGTAGGTCTATGTTTATCTTCGTCATTCAGTTTGAAGCTAATTCTTGTATTGTTATTTATCGGATTTCTAACATTTATTTTCTCTCATTTTTACAAAGAATATACACTATGTGATCAAAAGTATCCGGACACTTTCTGATTTTCACATTTTTTAGAATTTCTCCGAACTTCTTCTATGTAAAGAATAGACTTTAACTCACATTTTACAGTGAAGATTCGGTCACGAGGGCAATTAAGGGGCAACGAAAAAGGGGATGAATGCGAAAATGGTGTTTGACCCATCCTGTTTCACAGAAAGCTGACAACGCGATGTAACTTTTATGAATGGTTATGTTTGATGTGTATAATATTTACATGCATTTTCGTAAACATAGCACAGATAGCATAGCAAATTTAGATAATTAATGAAACGGCTAAAAATTATCGTTTGAATTTCAAAAGTTGTCAAAGATGCCACAAGAGATGAAATAAACTTTGGTGGCGAAGAATTAAATAATTAAAAATACTGACAAAACCGAAAAATGATGTAGATGCAATTTTTGCAATCTAACAGGTAGGATATAAATGTTTTCTTTTGAAAATTCCGACTTTTACCGCTTATTTTTTGCTTATAACATGCAGAGTTTTCCACCAAATTTTACGAAAATTACAGAAAAAGTGACAATATGTTAGAGAAGCATTGCGTAAAAATTTGGAATAAATACTTTTAATATTAGAGAAAATATGAGCATTTGTAGTAAATAAATTTTTACTGCGCATGTGTGAAATATAGCGCAATTTTTCTTTCACAGCTTCAAAGCCAGATATGTAGAACATTTTATATGAAAATTCCAGTCGAATACCATTAAGATTTAGAAAGATATCAGCAGTGGAATGAACAGAATTTCTGATTCTTTCGAAGAGAAGCAAAATATGAGCGTTTATCTGCAAACTAATATTTTTTAAACTTGAATCTTCAGATAAAAATCATCGAACTGCAATTTAAATTATGAATTTTATTTATAAGTATTCCTGGGTATTCAGTACATTCTGTCTTTGTAAAATTCTATAAAATTATTCGAAAATTCAAGTTTAAGAAATATTAGTTTGTACATTTTGTTTCTTTTAGAAAGAAGCAGAAATTCTGTTGACTGCAATGCCGATATCTTTCTAAATCTTAATGGTATTCGACTGGAATTTTTATATAAGTTGTCCTACATATCTGCCTTTGAATCTCTGAAAGAAACATATATATCTCGCACATGCGCAGTAAAAAATTATTTACTACAAATACTCATATTTTCTTTCATATTCAAATTATTTATCGCAAAATTTTAC
>BGPR01004729.1:0-89434 GCA_013235015.1 Araneus ventricosus
ACTGCCTCAAACAAGTCGAAACAAAAACAAGCATGAAACGTCAAAGTGTAGGAATCAGGTGCGTACATGGGTCATTGATCCATTCTCTCTGGGTTTATTAATTCTTGTACTTCATATTTTAAAAATAATATTTTGGATATGCAGGAATTCTTAAGACTACTCTCACGCTTTCTGTATGTATTCAAGCAATTTGATTGTAGATTTAATCATAACATCTATAGTTGCTATGACGACTTGTATCATTGTTTAACATTTATAATCTGCAAGTATTACAGTAAGAACTGTGGGATTACTTAGTCTTTTAATTTATGTTTATCATTTGAGAAAAATATGAAATGTTATTTCAGCCTACCAAAGGAATTGTATAGAAAAATTAGCCCTGCTAAGTGTCTGGTTGCAAGATGTGCTGGAAAATTATAATTTTGATGAAAATTCAGTTAATGATGGCTATATTATTTTATGTGAAGAAAATTTTTATTATAAAAAAGAATTACTGTGGTACAGATCTGTAATTACTTCCTTATTATGACCATTTCTCTTTATACCTTTGTGAACTTTGAATTTTTGTCTTTTTTAATTGTTATAATATATATGAATATCCTGTCAGCATTTCTTGGATCATGAGTATTGTTTGTATTCATATATATTTTAACTCATCAAATTGATAACTATATGGTGTATGTTCCTAGTGTTTGGATGTGATAATTAGTTTGAATCGCCAAATTTTTTTAATGGATTTTGTGGTACTATTTGTCATATACATTGATGAAAGAATTGTAGCAGATTTGTAATGGTCAGTAGTAAAGCCACTATTTTAGAGATTGCATTTTACAAAAGGCAACTAAATTATAAAATGATTATGTATTTTATTATAATTTTAACATTTTTTCCCATTTAAATTAAGTTAATGCAATATAATTAAACCTATGACGGAATGAAAACCTTGTATGGTCATTGGCATTTCTGAAGATCTCTGTTGCACCAGGATCAAACATGATCAAACTCGTGTTGATCCATATCATCTGTTGCACCATGAAATACAGGATCAAACTCGTGTTTGGTAATTAATATCAAAGATTTAATCTTTCCTTCCCCCTTTGGTCATGTGCTTGTTTTACCGTAATTAACAGTTCAAAAAGTTATTTGGCCAATGAATTAGCTTTCCTCTCAAAATTGTTAATTGGACTGTAAGAAATATTCATTGCTTACATTTACAAGAATATTAAATACCGAGAACATATTAGACGGTTGCAGCATTTTCTAGGCAATTTGCTATTATTGGACAATCATCAGAATAACTTACCAATGTTTCTTTATCTTCTCATGTTTTATGTAAAATATGTCGTAGCATCAACTATATTAAGCTGTCACTGATATATCTTTTTAGTGCATTGAGTTTTATATGGATACCATGAGGTACTGTTATTTTTATCTTTTAATATAATTTTCAATAAATTAAGAAGTAGATATATAATTGAAATTCTCATTCTTTGTTAAACTCTCATGAAATGGTATTTTTAAGACAATACATGAATATGTAGGAGATATTCTTTTGTTTTCAACCTTTATTATATGTTTTAGTTTGGTCTTTGCTGTTTTATTTATCATCCTCATTTTATAAACAAAATATCTTTCCTGACTAAGAATTCAAATATTGAAATATTTTATTAGCGGACTGTTGAGTTTTTAAAATATCTTTATATAAGTTTTATCTACTAAACTGATGTTTATTTAGGGTCAGGTGGGGTAAAATTTGTAGAAAATACCCTACTTTAGCTTTTCACTTAAAAAGTATTGTCAAAATATTACTTTTTAAAACCTCTTGTTTTTTTTTCTATACATCTTAGGAGTAAAATTAAGTAAGTTTCATTAGTAATTTGATATATATGTGTTCTGGGAGATAGTTTTTAACGATATGTTTTGTCCTACTAAATATATTGAACTAGAGTTAATGTTTATAATAGCATTATGATATCTGTACAAAATTTATCTTTAAAATAAGTTATGTTTACATATTTATACCTATAAATTATATTCAGAAGGGGAAGTGAAGAATCTCGTTCTCAAGCCAATGAAACTAAACGCCTCAAAGTTGCTCATACTAGTGATGATAATTTTCCTAATGTCGAAGTAGAAGCAGGTAAGATTTTATTATTATGCTTCCAAAATGTTAGACCCAATATATATATATATATATATATGTATATATATATATATATAATTGTCTACTATTGCTATTAATTTATAAGAAATATCTGTTAATTCCAATTGAATTGACAAAATGAAATTGTTGTAATGAAAAGTGATACAGCAATGGTTACGTTAATAGCTTTCATAATGAGAAGTATTTGATGAAATAATCAAAATGTGTTTGTTTTAAAGGAATAAATTGAAATTTATTTTGCTTAATTTCAGATATTATATTCATTAGTATTGTAAAATTTCTCATAGATTAGGGCTTTCCAACTTTTTCCTGATGTAATATCCTTAGAATAGATGCTGCATCAGCAAAATTTTTAACTTTGCTTATTGTGGTAGTGCTGCTGCTCTCCCAATAAGCAATTGGAATTTAAACCTCTTCCCATTTAACTAATCTTTCTCTCCTGTAATCACTTTGTTATAATTTTATTCTCTTACCCATTCAGTTACTCTATATGGGATGGGTAGATTACTTGCTGATGAGGGCATATAAGAATAGTAATGTCACAGCCAGTGAAGGGAGGCTATAGATTCTGTCTTCGAATTACCTAGAAAAGAGGAGGAGGTATTTACTTGTATCTCTGACAAATTACCAGTAGGTATTTAAGGGATATTTCAATTTTCCACTAGCCCTTAATTTAAAGGTTAAATTCTTTCCATACAGAACTATTTTCAGCTGTAGAAAAAATCTTCTATCCCATTTTAGTGTCAACCACTCTGTGGCTTTATGTGTACTTAAGGCATCAATAACTATCATGTTGAAATAGAAAATATATTTTCTTTCAAAACTGGAGCAGATCAAAAGAGTTTTGACTATCTTATACTTGGTCAGTGGTGCGGAAACCATGGGTTGTGACCTCTTTGGTGGGGTCGCAAGAAAATTTTTGTGAGTTGCTAAATGCAAAGAAATTGATTTGACAAAAAAAAAAAATAAGGCTTTTCTTCAAAGAAAGTGATTGTGACCTCGAGGGGTCGTAAAAATTTTTTACACAAAGTGAAGGGGTCAGAGATAAAAATAGTTTGCTCACAACTGTACTAGATAACAGTACTCATAAAATAGCAACTGTTATGGATTCTCCGTAGTTACTATGGATTTTATAAAAAATTTCCCAAAACTACAGAACTATGGATAAGATTAAATAAGATTTCCCCCTTGTGTGGTGTTGTTTTCGTTGTATTCCTTGATGATACGATGATCCAGATGTTTTTTTTCTTCTACATTTCATGTTTTTGAAAAATGTTATAATTATTTCTAATTCTACTAATAAAAGTGGTATATGTATATATATATATATATAATTTCTTATATTATTTATTCAGATAAGATATTTTTCTTAAAAATAGATATTTTTCTTAAAAATAGAAATTTTTAAGTATTTAAAATATGCTGAAATGTATAAATGATTAATTCAAAATTTTGACCCAAACCTGTTTCCGGCTGTGCGCACACTCGTGTTTACCACCCTCGTAGACCTTCTGCTATGCATAAAATATGATGCCTAGTTTAGTTGAAATTGTTGGGTCTACTTAGGCTCTTAATGTAAATGATGGAAGTAGTAGCTAAACATTAAATAATGATGAATAAAAGATTTAATTGTGAAAATTTTAATGAAATATTCCTAATTTAGATGACATACTGATTTGTTTTTGCTTCCATTAATGTTGAAGAATCGTATAGAAGCAAGCATTTTCAGTGTTTTTTCCACCCCAGTTTTGTATGTGATCCTGTTAAAAGAACCCATAGTTTGAGAAGTTGAGCAGGACTTTCACTCTGATTAGTCTGTGGTCTAGTAGTTTGAAAGTTACTTCTTGATTTTCACAGTCCTTGTAATAAACTGCCGAAACTGTATGCAAGTAGTTTAAACTTGCCAATAATTTTGCTGCTGTTCTGATAACACTGCCAATTGGGGCTGTGAAAATCAAAAAGTACCATTTGAAAATTCTTTTCGTTAATAATGGTGAATCATTTTATGTTATTATAGGTTCTGGAAGTGATAGTACTGAAGAATACATTAATGTTAATGGACAAGACAAAAATATGAAATGTTCCATGAAACATGAAGAAACTTCTCCAAGTAAAAGATTTTCTGAAACTAAAGTTAATCATGAAAGTCTCTTCCATGGCACCTGTTCAAATACTGAAGAGCCATCTACAGCTGGTAATCATTTAAATGGTAAATATTTTGAAGAAAATGAAATGCCAGTTTTGATGCCAGAAGATAAAACATATGTCAATGGATCCGAGGAAACTGATGTAGAAGAAAATTTTTCTGTCAACAGTCACACAAATATTGTTACTACCAATGATATTTCAAAGCTTTCAGAAAATGAAACAGCAGAAACTAATGGAATCTATCAAGAAAGTGTTGCTGGTTTTACTAATTACAAACAGATAAATCAAGTAAATACAGACAAATCTGAATATAGTCATCAGACTTCTGTAGTCATGGAAAAACATAGCAGTGAGGAAAGTGCCCAAGGCTCTTCTGCATTAACAGAAGCAACAAATATTCATTCTAGTGAAAAACTTGTGGATAATATTTCTAGTCCTACAGATGATCAAAAGGAATCTTCATCTTCTAATTATGAAGAATCAGATACTCAAAGTGTGGATGAAAAGGTGGCAACTACATCGAAAGTATCTTTTGATGTAGAAAATATTACGCTATGTCAACTACAAGTAACACAGCTAGAAGGTCATGCTGATGTTGTTTTCTGTGTAGATGCAGATGAAGAATTTGTTCTTTCTTCCAGGTAAAAATATTTTCTTTTACATTGTCTACACAGTTTAACTGCTTCATATTTGGATGTAGTTATGCAATCTGGAATCGGTTCCCTGTGATGGATTTGGGTTCTGTATTGCTAACTGTACCCAAATGGGTATAATTTGATGTGCAAAAATTAAACCAAGTTCCAACTTCAATTCATTGTTCAGCAAACTACTTAATAATGAAATAATGATTTTTGGAAAAATTCAACATTAGAATTTGTTCTTTGAAAATTGTGCATGAATGCCTGCATCTCAAGATGTTTATTTTGAAAATGTTCCACATTGCATACCTTTGTCCACTTATATGTTTGAAAAATAATTTTATCAATATATTGAGCATCAGTTTCAACTTTATTAAATCTATGCTAAGCTTTTCTTGAACCAACAATTACATTTGAAGTTACTCTGGTCATATTTTTCTGTTTTATACAGGATGAAAAGTGCTTAAATTTGAAAACCATTTTTAAGCACCTTAAGTGCTTAATTTTGAAAAAAAAAGTTCCTTAAAAAGTGCTTAATTTTCTCGAGAAGTGCAAAGAACCCCTTTTTTTTTTTTGGTTTTGTTTCCTCGGATGTTTAATACTATAAATCGAAAGCAAATTTATAAAGCTTTGTTTACCAGATGTATCAAGAAAGAAAACCAATTAAAAAAAGGGGGGAGGAATCCAGGGGTGTCGATCAAGATGGTTTTAATTTGTTTTCCTTCTCCAAAAATTTGTATAACTAGCAAATGTGTATATCAACAGTATGCTTTTAAAAAACAACAGCATCCCATATTTGAATCCTTGACTACTGTTTTATTAATAAGTTCTTTGATAGTTGCCAAAAGGTACTCCATGATATATTTTCTTTCGAAGATCAGTACAAATAAGAATAACAAAATTATCTTTTTAGTGGTGATACAACTGTAAAAGTTTGGAATGTTGAAGAGAGGAAGGAAGTCAGTAACTTTGCTGGTCATAATGCTGCTGTGACCTCAGTGATCCTTTTAAGTGCAGAAAAATCAGAAGCTCTGAGGTCTCAGTTAAACTGCTTTCAAACTTCAAGAATTGCTGTGAGTGCTTCCTATGACTGTCACATTCGACTCTGGTCGGTATTAGATGGTATGTAATGCTCAGATTTTGGTTCGGAATTCACAGTATCACCATTGCTTTAAAAGTGTGCGATGAAAATCTACTTGCATAAAATTAAATTATTCGACTTCTAAAAATTTCTAGCGAATAACAGTGAAAAATTTTAAAACTAATATCAAGGAATTTTTAAAATCATGTTTATTCAAAAAATATGCTGAGAAGTTTCTTAATTGGGGGAGGCGACATTTTTATATCCACGTAACTCAAAGATAAATGCACAAATTCTTATAGTGCTTTAAAAACTGTTTGAAAATCTGAAATTGAAGTTTTAGCACTCAAAGAGTATATTAAAATGCACAAATTTTCCTTTCCCCTAAAAATTTCTGTCTAGATAACATTTTTATACTTACTAATCATATTTGTTTGTATCAGAGTATTCTTACTTCTAAAGAAATTTTCCAATGTGTGATACATTTTGTCTTAAAGTTTCTCTTAAATACTTTCATATTTTTAATTGCCTTAGGCTAAAGAAATTAAATTTGAAATATTTGCTTAAATAAACAAGTATAGAATCACTTAAAATTTATTAATTGATAATGCATGTTATTTATGGTTTACAATGAATGTCTTTATTTAGTAAACAAGAGCATACTTGCTGGCTAAGTTAAGAATTGCATTACGTATTTTAAGTTTATTCTTTGAGAAATGTTTACAAAATATGTATATATAATATATACTAATTGATAGCTCAGTGTTCCTCACTGTTGGTGTTCCTTTTTCTTTGGAATCCAAATATATAGACAATCAATGAAACAAAAATTCATCTTCAAAGTAAAACTTTTTATTCCAATCAACTTACTTTAGAAAACCCCCAAAAGAATAATATATGAAAAAAATAAATAAATAAAATTTAACTAATAAATTAAAACTCCAGAAGGAGGTATAACTTTTCTTTATGGATAAAAAAACGCATAAAGAGAAATAAAATAAACATTAAAGAGAAAAAAATGCAAAAAACCAATAAATTAAAATACCAGAAGGTATAGCTTTTCTTCATGGATAAAAAAGAAAATTCATGAAAATTGGCAAACAAAAATCTGGAATTTACATCTTAAAATTAAATTAATAAAAATATAATTTTATGGCTTAGCTCCCTCTTGTGCTAATCCATCACTGTGCCAAATTTGGTCCTGGTAAGTCCAATGGTCTGGGGTGCATAACGAACAAAAATAGGAACATGCATACATAATAAAAAAAAAAAAATGCTCTTGTGTATAAGGCATGACTCTCATAGATGAAATGTTAAAACTCTTTAATTAAAAAAATACTTAAGAGAAGAATAGCTTTTTTTATATGGACATGAATATTGCCATCCCGGGTGTCTCAATATAAAATGATGTAAAGGTTTGACTGGAACATGCAGAAAATCAACTTAAATGAAATCAGATGAAAATTTCTTAACCTGTAATTTATTTCTTGTTGTAAAATATATTTCATATGTTAAAATTCAAAAATGGATTTTTTTTTTGTCGTCTTTCTTTCTATTACTTATCATGCCAATGTAATGTCAATTATCTGGAAAGGGTCCTTTGTTTTAGCAATCTTTCATTATGAAAAGTCAATTATATAATTGCTTGCTTGTATAAAATTAAGTTAATTCAAATGCAACTTGGTAACAACACTGTTTTAAATTCTTCCAGTATATGTCATGGGGTTAAAATTATTCTTACTAATCTAAAAAATAGCTAAATAATATGTAAATTTGGAAACAATTTTCATAAAATTTCGCTAAATTACGAGCATTAGGACCAAAGGCCTTACAAAGAAATGCAAACTGAAATAACATTGTTTCAAAATTTAAAAGCTTATATAATTAATACTAAACAAGTTTTAATTTCTGTAACTCACAAAAATATTTATTGCGACATTTGAAAATATCAGTTTGCATTAATACTGTCATATTATAGCATTATTGAAACAAAAATTTACATGTAATAATTTTAACATGCTTTTAATGTATCTGAGAATTATCCTTGTTATAAAATGAAAGGGATTTGTATAAAATATCATTTTCTATTCTTTATATTGTAAAATTTTTACCTTTTTGAATGAAGCCTTTTAAAACGTCGAATTAAAAATGTTTATTTATTTAAAAGAATTTTTCTATTTTTATATATTTTTAACTTTAATATTACTTATTTTAGGACATGAAATCTTATCCATGTATACATTTAACAGTATTATTTGCATGGGCTACTTGAACCAGAATTATATCGTAGTTGGCACTGGTGAGATTCATTATTTGTATTCTTTTTATTATTATTATTTGAATTATCTCTAATTTTTTAAAAAAGTGCATGCTTAATTACATATTCAGTTTAATATTATAAACTAATATCCACCTTAATTAAAAATTACTAATGATTCAGATTTTGAATTAAATCTGATAATATTTTATTACTATTGCTTTTAACAACAGAGGGTGGAAAGCTGGAGGTGTGGGACGTACATTTGTCAAAACTAGTCCATTTTGTATATGCTCATGATTCATCTGTTTCAAGCTTAAAGGTAATTTCTTTGTTTGATTCATCTTAATATTGATCTGAATAATTTTCTACTAATGAACAAGAAGTTAATACATTTTTCATAGGAAATAATGCATTTCATTGATTAAGACTAAGTGTATTTTGTCTTAATTCTGAATAAATGTGCACTTGGCTTTTGGCTGTTTTACATTTTACCCTTTGTTATTGATTCAGTATAAGAATATGGATTATAGATTTTTTTATACATTAGATTTAGATATTGAATTCAAAATCAATATGATGCTTGTAATATAGCTTTCTCTCAAAGTTTCGTCTGCATGTATTTTTTGTATTCTGGAGAAATCTTTTTGAACAGACAATTTTGTCATCATAAGTTTTTGTTTTCTATTTTTATTGTTTTTTGTATTGGATTTAAATAGACTGCTGTCAGGTGTTGAATTTTTGAAATATTATCAAACATTTTTCTCACCTATTGTAGTTACCTACACTTTTGAATTTGATTTTAATTTGGTATGAGTTGTGATTTCAAGAACAAAATTTTCACCTTTTGATGGGGAAAATGTCTTTAATATAATTAAATTTTGAATATACTTTTGGAAAGGAATTTTGGTTCCTTAAAAATGTGGTGGTGGTACTAATTGAACTAAGTAGTAAGTAAAGTAATGCAGTGCAGAAATGTCCCAAATCTACTTTGCACAAGTTGGAAAGACAAAAAACAAATTTTTGCTTTATCAGTAAATTTGAGTAATGGAACATCAGAAGTAAGAAGACGGAAAGGATCAGAGAAATTAAATGTTAGTTATCCACTGTCTCTTATAAAATACAACAAAAATATGGGAGGTGTTGATCTGGCAGACCAAAGGCAAAAAGATTACACGGCACTAAGAGAGTCCTCTAAATGGTGGATGTATATTTTTTCTTTTCTTCTAGACACAGCCGTAAATAATGCTTATATTTTATACTTGATCTCAAATTTTTCTGTCCCGAAAAAGACCCCATCATTGTTGGAATTTAAATTCGAATTAATACTAGTTATAGAAAATGAATTTGCCTTTCGAAAAAGAACTACAGCATTCGAACGAACACCTGAACATCTACTTAAATAACAGAAAATAGAAGGCAGGAAAAGAACTTGTATCGAGTGTAATAATATAAAGAATAAAAGCAGTAACACAATTCAAAGCAGCTGGGAATGGTCCATATGTAAAAAGTGTCTGTGTCAGTCATGCTTTTAATGGGGTTCAAATCCATGGAAATAAAGATATACATGTAAAAACATTTATTTGTAATTAAAATATACTGTATTTCATTTCCGGTTGTAAAATATTTATGAACATGTATTTTTTGTATGCAGTGCTTGCCGATGTAATAAATTTATAAATAAAGTTTCTAAAAATGTCGGAAATTAGCAATGATTTCCTACAAATGAGGGGGGGAAAAAAAAGTCCTTTTCTGTGCAAAAAAAATTTTTAAAGAAGGAATGATTTTCACATATTAGATATAAATTTTTTCAATTGGCACACAATATACATATAGAAGATTGCATTTATTTTGTGGAAATTTTTTAAGCATCATGGAATGATAATTAAATAAAGCGAAGCTTAAATAAGAAATGAACAGAAAGCAATTATAATTTTTTGTTACATAAGTATGTATCCCCCCCCCCCAATAACAAAGAAAGCTTGATGCTTAAGTTAGAACCTTTTATAGTTTGTAACCAGTTATATATATTTACTGTTTTAGGAATTTAATTCCAGCGAAGTGGAATTTCTTTTGTTATAGACTGTTTGTGATTACTTTTGAAATTGTTAAGAGGCTATTTTATCTCACGCGAAATTCTAAACAAGGACAGTTAAATAATACTCCTCATTTCACATTGTATTCAGTCTGCTATCATTTTAACAAAATAAAAATTCTATATTGCCAGAATATATATTATATCCGATATTAAATACTTGGAATTTACTTTTTGTCAAGTTTTGTTGTGAAAAGAAAGAAAACATCAAGGAATGTGCGCTTGAAAAACCAGCTTAAAAAAAGATTTTCCGAAAACAGGAAGATTACCATTTCAGCCGAACACATTTCCTTGTAATAGATCCTCTGCTATTATTAAAGGGGGGGGGGGCTTTTTTATTATATGTCAAATCAACACACTTTATAAATCTCACCATATCAGATATTCATGAAATTTGACACAGGTGTACTATTGATATAGACTTGGAAAAATACCAAATTTCATCAAGATACGTGGACTCCTTTTTGAATTACAGCAATGAAAATTTTAAAAAATTGACCCAAAAACCCCAAACGGAAATTTTTTGAATTGCTCGAGGAGCTTTCCTAATTGTGCTTGGAAGCTGGGACAGGTGTCATTTTACAGCATTTTTCATGCTCTTTCCAATGGTATACAACATACTATACGTTAGTATACAAAAATGTTTGTCAAAATTTAAATTAAAATTTTAAATTTCTCAAAAAGTGTATATTTTAAAATTTTCAAAATAATTCCATAAATAGTTTGTATTGTTGTAAATCACCAGGCAAAACATAAATTTGGGATGATAATGGTTTAATAGTTTAAAAATTTTTTAACTCCCTGTATTGAGCTGAATAATACTAGAAAGCTAATACAGTGGAATCTCCCTATAACGAAATCACTTGTTTCCAGTTGAAAAATTCGCTACAGAGAAAATTTCGTTATACGGAGATTAGAGATTTTTGCAGTTAGCTAAGTAAATGCAGGGTGGCCACTCACTCTGGAAACCGGGAAAACCGGGAATTCTCAGGGAATTTTGAAATACCACTGGAAAACCGGGAAAACTCAGGGAATTTCACAGTCGACACTGGAAATTCTATGAGCCACCGCGGAATTTCCGCGCACTAACGTTATCCACAGAGACGTGTGACGTTATCGACCGGATTTTCAGTGCATCGGCTTTACCGCGATCCCGTTCAAGAACCACGTGATTCTCCACCAATGAGCATTTCGAATACTGATTCAAGGACGTTTATCGGTTTGACAACATATGAAGTTTTTCCTCTTCTCTTCTTTACGATTTTACATTTTAGATCTGGCAATTGGAAGTAGTGTGTCTTCTAGAACAAGATTCTTCTTCTGTGTGGAATAAGACGCCGCTGCGGCACGTGTTTCTAGTTCGAAATAAAAAAAAAGAGGTTCTATTACTCTTGGATGAAGTTAATTTAAATAGAATTGGTAAGTCTTTATTTTGTATTCTAAATTCAATTTACCGATTTCTTTTTATTATTATTGCACATTTAAATATTCAACTTAATTTTACTCGAGCATGTTTATTTTGAATTAAATTTTTGGTAAAAGACGTTATCTTCAAACCGGGTAGGGATTGCGTATATTTGTAAAATTTTGTATGATTAATTTAAATTAACATAGGAGATTAGGTATAAGTAACAAGTTGGTTGTCACTGAAATATATTGGGAACATTTGTCTTCATTTTATTTTAATATTTTTATTAGCTTTTTGGGAACATTTTAAATAGGAAATATTTGACATTACAGCAGTACAGTTAATTATAGATTCAAGTTTTAAGAGAGCGAATTTTAAAATAAGATACTATTATCATGTATATATCTAATAAAAGTTAGAAAAAAATTTAAAATGATCCTGGCATTTATTATAATGAATTATTAATCAAAATAATTATTTTATTTAATTAATCCTAGTTACTGTATATTTTTGTTTCATTGTATTAATTAGTCTAAAATCTACTGGATAATTAGAGGAAAATGGAATTCCTTTTTAATAGCTGCCAATTTCAAAATGGACAAATGGTTTTCTTAAAATAAAATTTAAAACAGATATACATTAATAATGAAGTATTTTTTAGGTTTTAAAGTAGTTGTGCATAGAATTGTATGATAATTTTTAACTGGGACGGCATTACCTCTCCAGATCTTTTACCAGAGCGTGTTCCGGCATGCTTTCATCACTGATTTTGTTTTAGGGTTTCTTTCACCCTGAGGTTTATGGAACTTAAATATTTTTGTAATTCATTTGTAATTTCTAGACATTATTTTAATATATAATGTGACTAACTAAACTCTTTATTCTGAGAAGGCAACAGTTTTCTTATTTGTAGAAGGTTTCTCTATATTTGTATTTTTTTTCCTGTGGCTATACTTGTTTATAAAATCAAAAATAAAGTAAAGTGTGGTGTAAGGAATTTTTTTTGTTTTTAGGTATTCTAAAACAATGGCGCCCAGCTTTAAAACATCATTCAAACAGGAATGGCTGGAAATTCCAGAGTATGCATCGTGGCTACGTGAATGTCAAACCAACAAATATTCTGCTATGTGCTTGTTATGCAACAGTGCTTTTTCACTAAGCAATATGGGAAAGCAAGCGTTAACAAGCCACCAAAAATCCAAGAAGCACGAGAAGGCAATTGCTGCTCGCAAAGGGTCTCGGGATCTGAGAGATGAATATCCTAAAAAAGTTGTTCAAGATGTGTCAAGTTGTCAAAACGTGCCTCCAAAACAGGATGCTGATTTATTGACTTATCTGAGACCAGAAACTGTCAGAAGCAGAAATTTTGTGGTGCTTGTATTCGGTGATGGAACACTCTTCTTTTCGTTCTGCAGGACGGGCAGTTGATTTAATGAAACGAATGTTTACTGACAGCGAGATTGTAAAGAAGATGTCGCTTCAAAGAACCAAAATTGCATATACTTGTGTTCATGGTATTGCTCCATATTTTGTGTTGCAGTTGCAAAAAATGCTAGCCGATTGCAGTCATTTGGTTGTTGGTTTTGATGAAAGCCTCAATAAAATAGCTCAAAAGCAGCAAATGGATTTAAGCATCCGGTTTTGGAATAAAGATGTAAATAAAGTACAGACCCGATATTTAACATCTATGTTTCTCGGCCATTCCACAGCAAGAGATTTGTTACAGAGTTTTAAAGAGGCCTTGACCCAATTTTCTATCAATAGTAATAAGATTATACAGATATCAATGGATGGCCCTAATGTTAATCACAAATTTCTTAAAGATCTAAAAATGGAGCTTGAGGTAACACCACAAGATCCTATCATCTTGGATATCGGAAGCTGTGGGCTTCATACAATCCACTGTGGGTTCAAACATGCAATTAAGGCTACAGAATGGAAAGTAGTTGACTTTTTACGTGCACTGCACTACATATTTAAAGACGTCCCATCACATCGAGCTGATTTTACTCGTTTAACTGGATGTGAAAAATTCCCCAAGAAATTTTGTGCAATTCGATGGATTGAAAATGTAGATGTTGCTGAGCGGGCATTAGAAATTTTCTCTGCTGTTGCGGAGTTTGTAAAAGCAGCAAAAAAAGAGAAAAAAAGCTATGTTAGCACAAAAAATTTTACGACAATTACAGAGTGTATCAAAGATCCATTTTTTGCTGCCAAATTGGCATTTTTCCAGTCATTAGCTGCTGCTGTTCAGCCATTTCTCACTGAATTTCAGAGTGATGCTCCATTAGCACCTTTCATTTTCAAGACATTAATGTCAATTTTAAAATCTGTTCTTGATAAGTTTGTGAAAGCAGATGTTTTAGAAAAAAACTCATCTAGGCTAGAAAAAATAGACTTAGCATACTTCCAAGCAATAAAGTAGCCCTTAGCTTTGCAGTGAAGGATGAGATGCGGAAAATAAAAGAGTCCTCACCCTCTGATGATTACACCTTTAGGAAGGACTGTGCAACAGCATACAAAACATTTTGTGAAAAGGTTTTTGAGAGGTCTCCATTGAAGTTCCAATTTACAAAGGGGATATCTTGTCTGGATCCAAGTGTTATTTTAAACCCAACCATTGCTGATAAACGCCTTTCAGTTTGTCTGGAGATTATGGTGTCCAATAACTGGATAACTGGGATAAAGGCTGATGGTGTAAAGGAAAGTTTTAAAGTTTTCATCCGAAATCCTGTTGTTCAGAAGTACATGGAAAAATTCAAGAGGGAAAAAGAACGGTTGGACGATGTTTTCTTCTCTTTGTTTGCAGTCTGCAATTCTCCAGATAATTTACGGTCTTTCGTAAAATTCATCCTCATATTGTCACATGGGAGTGCCTTTGTAGAAAGAGGTTTTTCTATAAATTCAGAATGTTTGATAGAAAATCAACTTGAAGAAAGTTTAGTTGCCTTAAGGCAAATTTATGATGGTGTTGTAGGTGCGGGTGGTATTAATGATTTGGTTATCACAAAGTCGATGATAAACTTTGTAAAAAACTCCCACAATCGATATCTCGAGGCATTAGAAAGAAGGAAGGAGACATCAAGAGAAAAAGATCAGGCAGTTGCAGAAAAGAGGAAAAAGGATATGTTGAAGAGAGAATTGCAGGCAAAAAAAACAAAAATTGATGGCAGACTTTCATAAAGAATCTTCTCTAATTGATGAACAATTGAAAGCCATTAAAAATTGATTTTCAAACATTTAAATAAGATTGTTTAACTTTTTGATTTTTGTGATTGTTTTCAACTTTTTTTTATTTATTGGAATCGTGTATATTTTTTAAATTCTTGATATAATTTTATTTCAGTAACTTTGTAATTTTTAATATATTCTAATTTTTTTGGATTTATTTTGATAAATAAATATATAGTAATGATATATGTATAGTAAATTTTAATATAAGATTTTTTAAAATCATGCTTCCAATTAAAATTTGTAACAGAAATATAAATGCATTAATAGTTTTTAGCCTTGGGCTTTAACTGTCTATTTAGTTTAGGTAAAACAACTGTGGATATTTGTAACGTTTACACCTATATCATATAAAATTCTGCATTTTAGAGTTTTTCTACACTTTTTTTATATACTTACAACATTCCTTTTTTTCTATAAATATGTTTAAAAAAATGTAAATTCAGCATCAGGCATTTGTTTGTGTTACTTATCTTTATTTTTTAAAAATTACTGCATAGGAGGTTTTTGTGATTGTCTTAAAGGATTGCATTAAATAGTTTCCAAGGATAATTTACATTTATCTATATGATTGTGAAGTATTTATCATGCTCTTCGAAAGAATGTTCTTATTATCATCAAGATTTTACATTACAGAGATTCACTTAGATCTTGTGCTTTTTTAAAAATAATTAAGATCAAACTTTTTTTTTTTGAGAATGAGCTGGGTGAGTGAGTAATTTAATGTTGTAACATGCCATATAGTCATTGATTTATATATTATGTTGTTTAAATAAGTCTTTTAATAAAGTAAATCTGGGAAAAATCTGTCGTGGTGTCTGGAATTTTTGAAATTTTACTCTGGAAAACCTGGAAATCTCAGGGAATTTTAGTTTGTCTGGAGAGTGGCCACCCTGTAAATGTAACAAACCTTTTAGTATGTGCGATAAGTTCAAAAATATTTAATTATGACTTTCAATTAAAAATAAAGTAATATTTATTATAACTTTTTTAAAATTATACTAATTTTTATTGTATAAATAAAATGCTCAAAAGTGAAGACAATTCACCAATTTAGAGAATAATATGTACTAGTATGGATAAACATAAAATGCGTATTGTCGCATCAATTTGCTGTTTCCACCCCCACTCCATCCCAATTCTTGGAATCTTGACCCGTAGAAATGTTGATCCCTCTGTAGAAACCCTGGTCCCCACAACTGCATTACCCTTCACATAGCATTCTATTATGTGTTATCGCTGGAATGAACAATGCGAGTGTTTCCAGAAACAGGCACATGTGAGTGATTTGTTTGCACAGAAATTAGCAACTTTCTTCAAAAATGACAAAAATCGAAAAGATAAAGGTCTGAAAAAATTCGTTATAGGGAGACAACCACTTTGTTATATGGAGAATATTTCGAACGTTATTTAACATTCTGATAAAAATTTTGTTATAGAGAGAAATTTGCTGTAGGGAGACTTCGTTCTAGGGAGACTCTATTGTATTTACGCTTTCATAAAAATAAATATGAATGCTAACCTGAAGAAAGAATGCAGTAATGAGTCTAAAATAATTAAATTGTATATGTTTTTGTACTTTGGCACAATACTTATTAGCTTTTATGAAGAACAGTTATTTTTACTTAATCAAATTCTTCATTTTTCTGCAAAACATAGCTAAGCCACTAGTTTTCTTCATAGCCAGTGATGATGTAGCCCGATATGTCTTCTAATTTAAGTTTATTTGGATATTTTCACACTTCTTTATCAAAACCTTGCAAATCATATGAAAAGTATTTCACCAATAATGTTGATGTAGTTTCGAGAATGAATGCATGATATTGCTTTGTTCCTTGCATAGCCAATGCTTGATCAAAGTGACTGTTCAAGAACAATTCAGATTCAGTATATTCCTCTTGGGTTGAGTAGGCAAAATCTACCTTGATAATATTTTCTACAGCCCACTCAAAAAAGTTGTTGTGGGGTTCGAGTTTGATTTTTATATGGTCTTTGTAAACTAGCACAAGGTGCCAGTCTCTTTACTGAATCCCCTATTCCTTTGCAAGACCCTTTTCCCTGTTCTGTGACTGAAAAATAACACTCTCCTTTCACTTTAAAATCTTCCTCATAAAAGCAGAAGTACAAAAAGTTTTGTATTCGATGGCAGACTCGTCTGAAAAATAAAAAATATTGATTGGAAGTTTTTGAAATTTGGATGTCGGAAAGGAGAGGAGTTTTTTTAAAGGTGTAAACAGCAACTGGGTGGACTCTAGGCAGTCAGAAACAACTACGTAACTAACATGTTCAACTTCGTTTTCCTGTTTGAAATATATTACAAAAGGATGGATTGTGACCTGTTGGCCTCTGTGCTTCATCTTGCTATGCTATAATTTTCAAAAAAAAAAAAAAAAAAATCACTGGTGATAGCAAACTCCAATTCTTTGAGATATCCTTTTCTATAATTGATTGATTGATTGAAATGTGATGAGATGGGATTTTTAGCAACAAAGGCTGTTATCCCCTAATGCCATAAGGATGCACTCAATAAATATCAAAAGACTTCAAAGATTGGAGAAGAATCCTAAGATGCCACTTATTATTTTCTATAATTAAAAAATGCTCCCTGTTGCTTGGCAATGAAGTTGTGCTGAACCAAAGAAGACAACTTGCTGCAGAATAAATCAATCAATTTTTCTGAAGATTTCTCTTTGGTTTTTAGAAAGGAAAGGATCTCTCGGAAACTTATCTTTGGCCAACTGAAACCCACTGGTGGAACTTGTTCAATCAAATTTTCAGCAAATGATTCTTTCAAAATTTTACGTATCTCAGTTTCACTTGGACAGTAAACACAGTTCCGCATATGTTGCAATCAATTGTTGATAGGTTAGAAAGTACTTTTGCTAGGCATTGCTTGTAATTTTTTATGTTGCCTTTTGTTGCAGTATTCATTTTAGCATTGTCTTGAATCAATTTGACATTTTGGTAAATTAGGCATACACAAACAGAGTGTGTGCCACTTTGACCAGCTAACATATATTTTGGTCTCAACTCAAAAAATTTAGAGAAACCTATATTTATGCAAAGAAACTTGTCTTTGAAATGTTTGTAAGCTTCTTTATAGTATGAAAAACACCTAATATAATGAATGAAATTCTTAAGAAATTACGATTGAACAAGGAAGGAGCAGTTTAAAGAATCCACCAGATGAACTTTTCTTCCTTGTGCTGTCCAGAAAACTGCTCCTTCCTTGTTCAATCTTAATTTCTTAAGAATTTCATTCATTTTGTTAGTTTTTTTTGTATTTTCATTCTTATCTTGGTTGCTTGCAGAATTAGCATGCTCTAGATGTTTTGTTTATATCTTATTTTAATTTTATTTGTATTGATTTGTGTTTTTACCTTTAATAACATTATTTTATCTGTTTATTGTTAAAGTATGAGCTAATAAGTATTGTGCTAAAGTACAAATATGCATGATTTAATTATTTTAAACTAATTACTGTGTTCTTCCTTCAGGTTAGCATTCATATTTATTTTCATGGAAGTGCAAATATTAGCTTTCTTGTATTATTCATCTCAATACAGGGAATTAATGAAAAACAAGCTTCAGTTTAAAATTTTTTAACTATTAATCCATTAACATCCCAAATTTATATTTTGCCAAGTGATTTACAACAATACAAACTATTCATGGAATTAATTTAAAAATTTTAAAATATGCAATTTTAAAAAATTTTAATTTAAATTTTGATAAATTTTTTTGTATACTAACCTATAGTATGTTGTATACCATTGGAAAGAGCATGAAAAATGCTGTAAAATGACACCTGTCCCAGCTATTCAGCTCAATTAGCAGAGCTCCTAGAGCAATTCAAAAAATTTTCGTTTGCAGTTTTTGGGCAAATTTTTGAAAATTGTACATTGCTGTAATTCAAAAAGGAGTCCACATATCTTGATGAAATTTGGTATTTTTCCCAAGTCTATATCAATAGTACATCTCTGCTAAATTTCATGAATATCCGAGTTGGTGAGGTAAATTTTGTTCAAAAACTGTATTGATTTGATATGGAATGACCCAGGGACCTCTTTTGTATATTGTGGTTTTTGAGGGGGAAAGGAATTCTTATCTGTGAAAGAGGAAGTCGGACATTCCCGTATTTTGAGGTCCCTACAATCCAATGGACTTGGGAACCAGAGGGTTAAGAGAAACTAAAAAAGGGGGATGAAATCCATGATGGCATCACAAACCCCCCCCCCCCCCCCCAGGGACCGGGGACTTTTTGTATGTTCATAATAAGCCCCTCATGAACATGTGTACCATTTTTCAAAACTACATGTATGAGTTAATGTTTTATCACCCCCATTTTTTACCTTTGTTGACTGGACTACATGAACAGAATCCTGTTCCTTTTAGTAATTAAATTAGATGATACTTCTTCAGATGAAAATCTATAGTATAATCACACTCAGATGGGGAAGAAGAACCTGTATTTGGCTGCATGTCAAAGATATTCAGATAGCTTACGAGATCGTAAATTTCTCTTTATCTGTGTATAAGTTAGCATCCACACTACTGCCTGCTTTTATGATGATTTAATATCAAATAGGAGTTATACCAGAATTAGTTTGTTTTTCCACTTCTGGAGATCTTTTCATTGAATTATGAAGTATTGGAAATTAGTGCTAATATTTTCTTTCAGCATTTTTTTTTTATTATTATTTTGTGTATGCTTTTTTCTCTGAGTGGTGGGAAACATTATGAATAGGGATCATTTTGATAAATTATGGGATCCTCAAAGTATGGGACAGCCGTTATCTCTATATATAAAAGAACAGTTTTTTTTTTAGTATTATTTGTATGCATGTTCCATGCATGTTCCGTTTTTTTTTTTCTTCTTTACAATTATAAATTCAGGGTTTTTTTTCCCATTTTCGCGAATTTTATTTTTTCTACAATATTTCATATACACTTGACTTCTGGTGTTTTAATTTATAAATTCTTGCATTTTTTCTCTTTTTTTGTCTTTGATGGTGTATTTTATTTATTTCTCTTTATATATTGTTCTTTTTTAGTCTGTATTTAAGGAAGTTGGTTGGAATAAAAGTTGCTTTTTTTCTTTTGCAAAGGATTCGATTCCATTTGTGTGACAGAATATTATGCTTTTGTGTTTTAATTTATAAACATCAGTAAAAAATCGTTTTCTTACATTTTTTCTCTTTTTTTTAGTAAAAAGTCGTTTTCTTACATTTTTTCTTTTGTCTTTTTATGTTTTATTTTGCAACATATATTTTTATTGTGATTTTGATCGTTTTAAAGATTTTTTTAAGTTTATATTTTTAATTGAAAATGCCTGGAAAATTCGGTACAGTCAAATTGTTCATTGTAAAGATGTATTAGTTATTTTATGGTTTATTGTTTTAAATAAAAGTTCTTTTTTCAAACATTTTGGTTTTTTATTCAAACCATGCTGGCTTGAATGAAAACTTAGTATGGCTAGTGAATACTTAATATGGCCAATGTGTAGGTGATTTTTCTGTATGGTTGATGGTCTACCTCCGAAAAAAGTCAGGGAAACTCCAACAACAAAAATGATGGCCACCCTGTTTTGTCATATTTAAAATTTTTCATTATATATCAGTAAGGTGAATCTTTATGATTCTTAGTACTTCAAGATAATGAGAGTGAGGATAATTTTTTTATATAGATTCATGACTACTATGTCTATTCTTCATCAAAAGATGGAGCTGTTAAAGTTTGGCTGTTTGATGAAGAAGAACTTCAACCATTATACACTAGAAGACGTAAGGAAGTCATTCCAGGCACATCAGACTTTGGCCCTGCTCAGTGGCAAGCAGTAGCTGTTCATAATGACATGCTTTTCCTTGGGGATAATACACCTCATCTAAAAACATTAGACTGGAGAATTGGTATGTTAGTTATCTGTCCCATTCTTTGTTTAAACATGTACCTTCAAAAATGTGTGTTGACAGTATTTTTCTATTTTTTTTTTTTTTAAGAAAAGGAAAGAAAGTGTAGTTTTATGAAATCCCATATTTTGACATTCAAACCAACATACCGGAAACATTTATTTAAATTAATGTTCTTCATAGATATCATTTGTATGCTTTGCAGGTTACAAACTGAGCAATTGCCATTATCAAGGAATATATAAAGTAGGGGGTCCAAATATCGCCTATGTTCCGAAAATCGCCCACCATGGTTTCTTCTTGATTTTAAGTGGTATTTGGAGGCCACTACCGGAACTTCAAAGCCTCCCCCTTCAGTAGTTGTTTGAGGAAGCTGTTTCAACCTGTGTTCTTTCTTTTCTCTGGGAATTTTTGCTGATTTTCGTGTTAGGAGAATTAATAATCATGTTTCATTACTTTTAGTATAATCAGTGAAGTTAAAGTCATAATGTTATACCATCTGAGGCAGTGATAGTAACTATAATTGTCTGCATTTTGGTGTAGTTTATTTTTTGGTTTGTGATTTGATTTCAAAGGGGGATGCCATCATCTCCGAGGGTTTGGTTGTACCCATTATTGCCCACTTGTGTATTCCCATTATCACCCACTTGGGTATTCCCATTATCACCCATTTGAGTATTCCCACTATTGCCCACTTGGATATTCCCATTATTGCCCACTTGGATATTCCCATTATCGCCTTAGCCCTTTGTAGGGCACTATATTAAAATAAAAATACTTTTTAAAAATACATGGTTGATGTCTTATCGCCTGACAATGTTCTTAAGTTTTTTATTTTAATGTTTTATTTAGGGGAAAAGTGTTAAAAGAATTATTTAATTATATTGTTAAAAGTATAAAAAAAGCTATCTTGTATTACTTTCAATTTTGTTTTGCTTTAATTTTCATGTTCAATAAAGAATGGATGATCATAACATAAGTTATGCTTTATTTCAATCCATTTCAGACATAGGCAATATTAGGAACATATAGTGGTAGGAGCACTTTTTTTAGTAGGAAAAATTCTGCAATCATAAAAAAATGTTTTGGTGTGTGTGTGTTAAACTTATGTGTTAGTTGTAATTTGGTATGTTTTTGGATAACAGTCCAGATAATAGATTGGAACAATTTTTAGACAAATTGCACATGAATTTGCTCTCTAATTAAAATAATGGCTTAAGTGGGCGATATTTGGGCCCCTACCTTTTAGTTCATTAAATTTTCTGAAGAAAAATAAAATATAGCATAAGAATATTTGATGTTGCTGTACTTGACAAGGATATTGATATCATTTGAATAATTTTTCTTGTTAAAGAAAGTGCTGTATGATTATTAGGGATGTAACGGATATTCAGCTCTTTCGCCGAATATTTGGCTTGCCGAATACCAAGCAGATATTCCGCTGAATATATTCAGGATAATAATTTTTTAAAATGTGCTTTTAAATACACATTTAACAAAGAATATTGCTGAATTACATTTCAGTACCTAATATTTAATCTAATATTTATCCAATTTTAAGTTGCATAGTACATAAGTGTATGTAATAAAGTTGCATATAATTTATCATTGCAAAGCCTGAAATTATGATGCAAGAACAATAATTTTCTAGCATTTTCTGTTTCATACACATACAATACCAACTAGGGATGTAACGAATATTCAGTATTGGGCCTATTCGGCTCTTTTGCCGAATATTGGGTCTGGCCAAATGCTAAACAAATATTTGGCAGAATAAATTCAGGATAAATTGTTTTTAAAAAATGTTGTAATATCGTTCAATGTTTACTGAAAATAAGAGCCTAATTTAGTGGAAAGGTTGCCAAAATTATTCTTTATCGCTCTTTTTATCGACATCCAAGATTTGTTTGGTGGTTAAAATTGTAACTAAACGATTTGAATAATCAGTGGTGGTTAAATTCTAAACCAAACGATCTAGCTGATTACAATAGTTCCATTTCGAATTTTAATGCTTTAAGAGCTTTTTTTAACCGATTTAAAAAGAAAGGATTGCATAAACCCAAAGAACACGGAATTCAACGTTTTGTTTACCAAAAAAAGAACTGATTTGAACTTGGCGCTTGATACAGTTGCCAAATAGATTTGGCGTTTGCTAGAGATTCAAACAGTGTATTAAATTGGGAATTTTTCAAAATTGTTCACAGTACAGAGGAACTGATAAGCAAGGTTTATCCTGCCCTACAAGCTAATAAGAGGAATAGATTGTTTGTTGATTGGGTAATTTTGGCACTGACTAATGAAAGTTTAGGTCAGATAAATAAAAAAAATGCTTCACAAATGGAGGGATGTATGTAATGGGTAATAAGAAGAAAAATTATATCCTGTAGAGTTCTTCAACCCCATAGAATTGTCAGGGATACCTTCCGACAAGCTGAGATTAAAATTCTGTGTGCCAGAACTATTCATACGTAACCTCGATGTACCGAGATTGCACATTGGCACACGGTTTCAAATTACACACTTAGGACCAAAAGTCGTGCTAGCTACTGATATGACTGGCATAGCGAGAGGAGAGAGTGATAAATTCCACGCATTCCTATAATACCGAAGGATTTACCATCCCAGTTCAAAAGGTAACAATTCCCTTTAAAATTATCATTTTCCAAGTTCAGGGTCAGACACTCAAAGGGCAGGCGTACACTTGGAAAAACCATATTTTTTCCATTGGTAACTAACTATATGTGGCATGTTCGCGTGTGTTCAGCCCACTAAACCTCTACATCGGTGCAAAAAACGTGAAACAAAAAACGTAGTATACAAAAGTGTGTTATATATAAACAATTTACCTAACTATAACTGCAAACACATAATACAGTACACTCCTGTTAGTCATCCAATTATGTATTATCAACCATCAGAACTTTTAATTTCCCCTTTCTACATATAAAGAAACATTTACATTCATGAATTTAAAAAAATTAACAATTCAAATTCTTCCTGCACAAAGTCGAGGGTAACAGCTAGTTTTTAGTAAAGAATATTGCAGAATTACACTACAGTACATTTATTATAATAAAAATCTTAATATTTATTCAATTTTAAGTTTTTTAGTACATAAGGGAATTTAATAATTTGCATATCATTTATAGAAGTCTGTTCCATGTGGTTTCATATATATTACCAGCTTCAGAAAATAAACGGTCATTATATAATGCTTGCAAGTGCTGAAAGAGATTTCTTGCTAAATTTGCGAATCTTGGAAATTTTTCCACATTTTTTCCCCCACCAATTAAGTGGACTATTTGAAGTTCTTTACCGAAATTGGGATTTACTTGTAGTAAATTTAAGTTATCCATTAAGTTTTCTTCTGTGTTTGTTACTGTCATGTCCTGCAATGATGACTCTTATATCTCTGAAGCAATTCCGAAATGAAGACGGTCTCATTTTTTTATTATTGGAATTAAGGTATTTAAAATATTACAAATATACATAAAAGTATTAACATTTTTTAAAAAAGATACAGATAATAAAAACTCAGTTTTATTTAAACTTAATTTTTCTTCATTGAACTTTGAAAGATATTTCATTTGCAATCAAAAATGAAATGTTTTTAAAAATTTGATATTGAACCTGAAATTTGGCCAAATGTTCGGTATTCAGCCAAATCACTATTCGTTACATCCCTAATGATTACTTTCTAATGCAGTGTTTAAATCAACATTGTGTATATATATAGAGAGAGAGTATAAATCGTAAAATGAAAGAGTATAAAACATAAAATGAAAAATGCAATTAAAGCACAATAACGTTTCTTCAGGGGATGAAGTTATTGTGAATTGCTAAAATTTAAAAAAGTTTGACATTTTCTTGCAGTCAGTTACGCCGTAAGGCTTAAAACACTGATTTTCATCCCTAATGTTAAACCAAAACAGAGAGGAGTTTTGGATAATTAAAACAAAAGTACGATGTGATATAACATTAGAGCAAAGTAAGAATAACTTTTACGTACCAGAAGGACGGAAGTTGACGTGGCAGTGTTTGCGGAGGGCCACGGTACTAACCGGCATTGAAGGGGTGTGAACAGTTGCTTATGTGATATATTTATATTTTTCCATCTGTTACTATTCGCATTTTTATCTTTACTCGGATATACTTTCAATTCGTTTTTTCATATCTTTTTTAATTTGATATGAAAGTTCGTTATTTTATTGTTTATCTATTATGTTTTGCTTCTTTATATATATATATATATATTCTCTAAATATTACACGAGTTAATGTTTCTAAGATATAATTTTTAATATGGATATACTTTTATGACTGCTTTTTATATTAGCCTAATTTTGTGCCGTGTAATTTAATCATTAAATTCTTTTGCATTTTATATCTTTTGTTATAAACTGTTTTCTGTTCAGGGCGTTTGAGACTATATTTGAACCAGCCAGATACTTGTGGTGTTTGTGAAGCTGTTTTAGTAAAAGACAACATTTTACTTACTTCCTTTTTTGATGCAAGCAGTGATACTGGTGGCATAAATGGTAAAAATTGTTACTTTGCTTTCTTTCTCCAATTTTTTCTTTATACAATGAATTTTTAAAAATTGTTTTATTTCTAAATCTAAAATAACGTGTTTATATATAATGTTTTAGTATATATATAGATTTTTAAGTATATCTCTACTAATAATAAAGGAGAATGTGTGTTAGTGTTCTACAGGGCAGACTGCTGGAAGAGCTACAAAATATGGCACGAACATTCTTTGGAGGGTGGGAATGTGCACCTCCGGGCCGTTTTTTTTGAAATTTTAATTAATTAGAAAATAATCGAAATTTTGTGTTTTTCCTTAATAACTCCCGAAAATATTACAGCACAAAAAAGTTTACGCCATCTGAAAGAGCAAAAAATTCTCTTTTCAATCATATCAATTAAGTTGCTGTAATATTTTTTTAAAATTTTAATAACCTTTTAAAAAGATTTTTTAGCATAATTTATAACAATACTTTTCATTGTTGCAATGCAATTCAAACCGTTTTCATTGTTTAAATATTTATTTGCATGTTTTTTTTTCATTTTTAAAAGCGAAGGTAATATTTTGATGTTTAATGATATGTTTTAATCAGCATAATTTCATACAGCTAATATGCTGCTGGACATGAAGTGTACCACAACATTTTAAAATTAAAATCAAATGCATATTTTGCAAGAGGAATAAGAGAGTGAAGTTGATGCTGGCAATGGGCAATTGTATGTATGCTACATGACACAGACAGTTACTCGACTCCATTAGGGATGTTCATGCAGACAACGAACAGAATAGGTGCATGGCTATTGAAAGAACATGGTTTAAATATCTATCAAAAGTTGAGATTTAAAATTACTCTGTTAAGGGAACCATGAATATCAATTTATACACAAGAGATTTAGTTGAAATTATATTCCCGGTGAAAAGGTGGCTAGTATAAAATAAATATAAGTTTTTCTAAGGTGGAAAAGAAAATCCATTCTGAATTCTTGGAAATCAGTGGTGTTGTCAATATTAGTGGTATTAGTCAATTAGCTTTCCTTTTTCAAATGAAAGACTTAATTTATAGTGAAGTATGTTTGTTATTAATGCCTAAAACCAGCTTGTTATGTGTATTGAATTCATTCCTTTATGAAAAAAAGTGACCCTTGTTTCCCTTTAATAATATTTGGTCACACAAACTTTTTTTTTTTTGGAAATTTGTTGATTAATCAAAGATTAGAAAAGCCTTTCTACATAGTTTTGACCTTTGGTTGCATGTTCTTTAATCATTATATTCAAAAGGATAATTAGTTATAAGAATTCTGTCTCCTGTTTCAGTTTGGAGATTGCCTGAAATGACCTATGTTGGTACTTTAACTGGTGATGTCCAAGAAATTTGTAGTTTAGCATTGGTTCAAACTAATCAAAAGCTGCGTATCGTCAGTGGTGGACATCAACTCGTTGTGTGGGATTTTGACTTTTCAAAACCTCCACAGAAAGGGTGAGTATTTCTTTCCGGTTTGCGATATTTAAAACATCTCGTATGTGTGCTTTATTCCAAAGCTGTTCTGAAACATTTTTTAAAAAATTTTCTTTGCGCAATCAGATAGTTTAGTATATCTGTGAATAATTTATGGAGCTATTTAATGCTATTTATTTTTAAAGCTTTTAATTTCACTATATGATTTAAATGCTTGCTGTTATGTATGTGGTCTACTATTTCATTATCAATCTATGATTTTGCATTGGGAATGCTATTGCAATTTTTTTTAGATTTATGTTGTAAATTCTTTTTTGTATCACCTAAACTTGTTACTCTGTTCTTTTTAACAGCTTACAAGATCCTTTCTTTGTGTGTGAAGCTGATAAAATTGGTTCTGAAGTCAATGAAGTCGAATTGCGTTCACCTATAAAAACTTTCCCAATAGCAAATGAAGAAAATACTGCGAGCAAAAAGTCCTGGTGCAATATATCGTAAATTGATTTTGTTCATCAATGATACTTTGGAAATTTTAAAAACATCTTCATGATTTTAGAGAAAAAGTTGTATCTTTTCATTGCAGCATTTTAACTTATGGTTTTAGTTTTTTGTTAAAGTTTTAAGAATCACAGTGGAATGTTTTATATCCCTAATTTTCCGAGAGCTGTAAATAATCTGGGATGAAACACAATTCTGTAGCATGCATCTTTTAAAATGTAACTGTTTCTAAGATGCATCCTATTGCCATAAATGTCCATCTTAATATGTTATCCATCAATCCATATCCATAGTATATATGCCTATATAGTGCTGCTAGGAATACAGAAGCTGAATTGCTAAGCTTAAGCTATGATATATTTGGATCATAACTCTTGCCAATAAAAAGATAAAAACCTTATATCAGAACTCGAAGCAAAATTTTTATTAAAAATCCTTGTATTTGAGTAGATGTGAATCTGTCGTGGTAACGTAGACTATAAGTGTAAATGATTATCCTGCTTACTTATCCTTGTAGTGTCAAGGAATGAGGCAGTTTGTGTGGGCAAAAGCAGTTTCCAACAGTTATCTAACAGGCAATTTGTGTGCACATTGTCCCCCCATGTTAGACAACTGACTGTGTTAGTCAGACTTATGAGTATTTACTTTGGTCCAAATCACATCCAACAAGCCAGACTGTTATTGTTTAGCAACGGATTCGGAAACCCTCCATGCTCTTGCGCATGCGCCGGGTGGAGTAATTTTCATCAAAATAGGGGGAAAATGAAGAATGGAAGGGTGATGTTTACATTTTACTGAGCGTGATCTAACAAAGAACACCGGAAATGCGCTCATATGACTCATTGCCTGATAACCCCTTTCCTGTGCAAAATCCTCCAAAAGTGGTCGTCTCAGAATCCGTTGCTGAACAGTAATTGCGGCTGAAAGGATTAAATCAGTCTATAAAATTGCTTTACTACGACAATGAATGAATGTACTTGACGATGAAATGAAATTTCATTTTGTTTGTAATGTTTTAATTATAACTTGCAAGTTGAATATGTTTTGTCAGTTATGTAATGTGCTAGTGGATGACGTTAAAACCAAAATGACTGTATTATGAAATGTCTGTTTTATTTTACAGATATTTTAATTTCTGTGTAATACTTTATTGAAAGTGAATAGTTTATTCTTAGATTTCTATTTAAATTTTTCTTATAGTTGGATTGTTTGTTTTTATGAATGTTATAGGTATCGATTGTTTATAAATATGCTTAGATAAAGGTGCTCAGTTGAAATGGTCTTTGTTTACTTTCAGTTTAAAAATTAAGCAGCGAGATATACTTTTTCTCCCATTTTTTGTTCCTTCTTCATGATGTTTATTTTATAATCGTTTTCTAGAAATGTACTGTAGGATTTATATTGAGCTTACCAATCACTTATTATGGAAAATAATAAGTTTTTCTAAAGTTATTCAATATACTTTTGTGTTATATACAAATTGAATTATTATCATTATTAGTCTAAATAGGACAGTAATGACTTCTAAAAATATATTTTCAAATCATTCTTGTTTCTATTACAACTTCAGTTTTCTTACAATGCTTTGTATGAGATATGTTACACTGGATATGATGTATGTGTTTGTTAGAAGTGTGTTAATCTGTTTCATATATGTGTGTAATAAATTTCTTGCTCATTATATTTGGAATTGTTGAAGGATTTGGTTGTTTAAAGTGTAATCTTTTGTTTAATTTCAAACAATACATGCATAATGCTTATAAAAAGTACATTTATCTATAATAAGTAAGGAATTAATCCTCTTTTCATTAGTTTCAAGAATCTTTAATTTTTCATCTAAAAAAGAATCCAAAAATTCTATGAGCTGCTCAAGAAACAATATTAGGGGGGCAGATTTATTTCGATCTTTTTATGTTTTTTGCTTTTTTATTATTTTTACGTGCCTTACTTATTATCTTTGTTAAGCTTGCAGTATTGAATTTCTGTTTGTCTGGTTCTTTGTTTTGAATGTGTGACTTGATAATTAAAATTTTCTTTTCTCTGTAATTTAGTTTTACAGAAGGCTTTATTCATTAAAAAGCAAAGTTAAAATGTGTTCAGTTTTTGAAAAATACAAAATTCATTTTACATGAAAAATATTTGTATGTATTTAGTCATTTTTACATATTTTATTTTCATATTAAGTCCTCGTTTTATAAAATTGCTGAAAACTGATTTAAATAGTCTTATTTAATAAGTTTTGAAATATTTCGTTTTAATTAATTTTCATTTCTAATTAATAAATACCATTTAATAAGTCATAAAACTCGGAATTTTTGTTCGTTATATATTGCTTTTCAATATTCCTCATTTGTTATGATTGTGTAAATTAATTAAAATGAAATGCTCAATTTATACACTGTTGAAATTTCATTATACTCAAATGATAAAATGAGTGGTTATGTTATTACTTTTAATTTCTGTGCTTTTGGTTTAAAACCTACTCTATGAATGAACAAAAAAGTATGCTATAAAACATGTGTTTTGTATTAGATTTTGATGTACAAGTTCCACTGCACACAATCTTATCATTATTAAAAATGTTCTTTACAACCATGGTTTTGTGTTTGGCTATACCTCAGTGGAAGGGAAAGAAAGTACAAAAAAAAAACCTTAGTTGAAACATTTCTTATGAACTAAAAGCATGCATTTATATGCAGTTATTTGTAAGTGCACTATCGTTATTATAAATTTTAATCTTGTAAAAACCCTGTGATTGCTTTCAGAATCATAAAATTAAATTTGTTGAAAGTTAAGTTGATTTATTAATTTTGCTGAAGATCTTAATCAGTTTACTTAAAACAGAACACCACATTTTCACTAATGGAGAAATCCATGAGTAATTAAGAGAAGTGAATCCACTAGAGTTTTAATTTATGAGTAAAAACTTTTTTTGCTATAATTTAAATAATTTTCATGGAAATTTATATAATTAAAAATATATACCTTTTTACTTTATGATTTAAAAAATACCTTTTTACCTTCACTCTTACAGAGTTTTTTTAAAAAAATCTTTGCTCTTACAGACTATCTAGCCCTTGTGCTGCTTTAAAACGGGGCATTAATATAACTAACACATTAGGTCTTGAGATTTTATTTTTAATGATAATTTTAAAATTAAATATTTGTTTGGTTTGCTAAATATACATACAGAATACCTCAGATTTTAACTTTTTGTCAATGTCTTGATACAGGGTGACAGCTATTGAGCTATATGAAAAAAATCTAGATAACTTTTGAACCATTTGCGAGATTTAGTTAAAACTTGACGGTTGAATGCAGGGCATGTTGGGATTTTTTTTTTTAGCATGCACACTCTTGTTGTTAAAAATGTTGAAATATAGCGTTTCTGAGCGTATATTGATCATCAAGGCCTAATATTCGAGCAATAACAGCCCGATTGCAGCTTAAAGGAAATTTGCAACCAAGTTCAAGCTGAAGACAACCGGTCCAAGTGTTATAACAATCAAAAATGCGTTTGAAAAGTTCAAGAGAACTTGGTAGTGTCGCTGTCTTGACACTTCAGTGATTTTTTTCAGAATTTTGCTCTTTGTCTGCGTCATGTCATAGCCATTGTTGGGAAGCATATCGAACATGTCATAAACTAAATCCGAATATCTGTAGTTACTTTTAAAATTTGAATAAAACTTTTGAACTTGGTAGTTTTTGAAAATTTTGTTTTTTTATTTCGTATAGCTCAATAATTGTCACCCTCTACTAAAAGTGTTCTAAGTACTTGCTTCTTTCTCTCCCAATATTGATGCCTTCGGTTGCATTTAGGAAGAAATTTCGTTACGATATGTTATGTTTTTTCGAGGTATAAGATAATTTTGAAATTATTACATAGAATGAATTTCTATCACCTTTTCTGATATATTATTTAACAGAAGAAATAAAAATTACACTATTTCTATTGTACCTCAAAAATTACTTAAAATTTGTCACAGGAAAGCCTGTGGTCGGCTCTATACTGTTTTGATTGAGCTTAACTGAGGTAATGCATCTTAAAGTTGTATTAAGAGTTCCACAGTATTAAACTTTCATTTTATATAAAGGGTTTTATTACATGGAGCATAGATTATTACTCTTGCAAGTATGTTTATTAACGTAATAACATACATCCGTAATTAACTTTTATAATACTTTAGGATCATATTTTCAATTGATTATAATGTGACAAATCAGTCTTCATATTTTCAGCTTAAGTTGTTATCAACTATATCTGACAGAATATATCTGCTATCCAGCAATGCCTCATCATGGTTATCCTGATCTTAAGACAATAGCAGACTAGTTTATGCAGAACGTTTAGCACTGCATCTAATTGGAAGTAGGGGATAATAGCCTTTGTTGCTTCAAATCCCGTAACACCAATTCGAGTTCAAAGTAGTTTATGCAAATATCCTCCTTTTCTAATTTTGTAGTAGGTTGCTTTCATATGTGTTTGTTAATTATTTTAATTCACGGCATGAGTATTTTTTTTTTTAATTGAGTGGGCAGAAGCATGGAAGAGACTTTGAATCTAGGTTCTACAATGTCTCTATATAGTTTAACATGTAACCTCCATGTGGGTTGTATTTGATTCGCCTTGGAAAGCATGTTTATCTTGCAGGTCTATATACTTCTTTCCAAGGCCATCAACGAAGGGTTTGGAGAGAAAACTTTTATCTAATGTGACATTTAATTACTAATATAATAGCCCAGATCCTCCGGTAACGCTCCGACGTCACCAACAATAAAGCTCGTGCCATAGCACTGTGAGACATTAGACAGTATTATTTCATAGTTAGAGAACCTAAATTTCAGTAATTTTAAATGTAAAAGAGTAATTGTTCTAATTTCAAATTTAATAGCTCTAAAACAGCAAAATAAAAATTTTTATCGATTGATATAAAATTTATCTCGCTATGATCAATAGTTCCCGAGAAATTTTAAAATATATTAATCATATATTTCAAATTAATTTCCGTTTTTTAATAGAAAGTAGTAAATTACGTCAGTGGTATATCATGTGCATGATATAGTTTGGACGCCATGATGCATCTAATTATTTGGTGCAATCGTGGTGATATAATTGGATAATATTGTTTGGCAACGTTAAAATTCACTCAAAAGACATCTGAAGTACAAGTAAAATTGTTAAACAACGAAAAATACTTCACACGGAATGTTGTTTACCAAGAGTTTTTTTTGAATAAAGAAATAGGTAAATAATATGTAGATAAAAAATATTTCCTGTCATAATACATATGTTTATTTTATTTTTTTTCAATCAATGTTGAACATTTCTCGCATATATGTCTATTTAAACACGTCAGATTTGACGGGAAATCTCTCGAATGAAGAGACAATTTGCACCCATCAAACCATGATGGGTGATTTTCTAGCGTGTTAATACTAAAAGATTGAAGTAAATGAATGCTGAAGACTTCTACCTGATCACATAGACTATGAAATACCAACACTCATTGAAAATTGTACCTAAACCTACAACCATTAATAGGAAAAGAAGCGTGCTAATTCTCGTAAGACTTCAAGGCTCTTGGGTTTGAAACTGTTCCACCTAAAATATGCCAGTTTTCTTGGGTAAAGTGAAAGTTCCCTATTGGGTGCCAGCTGAAATGCTATCCTTGTACTTCCGTCATGGTTCAGAATTATTTAACCTATCCAGTACAACATTTATATTGCTTCAGGAACAAGATATTAATCTAACAAATCAAATACTCTGAAACTTCCAACATTTAAAAAAAAAAAAAATTACTCTTGTTATGTTTATAAATTTAAAAGAATTTATTGATGTTTGCAGTTATATTTTACTTGTAAAACAGTAGATTTATTTAATGATGAGCTACTGTTTTCTGTGTAACTAGAAGATTTGTGCCCGTCCAAGACGGGCTTTTAGCTCACCAACAGTATCCAAGATCTGATTGTCAAAGATTTACAAACGAATGTTGTAGTAGAAAATCTCATGCACATTGGCAGAGTGCTTAAGATATAAAAAAGGATGAAACACAGAACTGATGAATCAATTGACACTAACTTTTGTTTTGTTAATAGCTTTATTTTTAAAAATTACTTTCGTTTTTGTCTGAGTAAAATTAATGCCAAATACACTAACAGAAAAAAAAAATGCATTAGCAAATACAAAAGAAAAAAATACTAAATTAATTAATGAAAATCTTGAAGTAAAGAGAGCCGTTCAGTATAAGAGCGGTTACGAAAAAAATTTTAAAAGCAAAATATATAAATATTCAATTAGTGCTTAAGAAATAAAAAAAGCATGTAAAACAGAAATGATGAATAATTGACACTAACTTCCAACTGGTAACATAATATTATGGAATTCCGTGTGGATGAATTAAATTTAAAAAAGTAAACAACCAATACTTCATAATTCAAAAAGATCTGCAGAAGTGGAAAATAAATTAATTCTATTTGATATTAACGGAGTCCGGTGTCAATGAATAAACACAGAATAAGAAAAGAAATTAAACTACTTTGAAGTTCTTATAATTTAGCAAAAAGATTCCGTGCTATCCAACACTCAGAAAAAAGCAAAAAAAAAATGCAAAAAGATTATATTAGGAAAATAAATTCTGGTATTGATATTAAATCATCACAGAATCAAAACAGTATCCTCGTGTGTGCTAATTTGTAAGACAGACCGTCTGAATATATTTGGAACGTAACCAACCCAAACCATGTGATAGTCACCGATTTCGGAGCATAATTAAATTATAGATGTTCTATGCCATATCCAGTGGTGAAATAAGGGTGGGGCACATGTATTAAGCACTGTTATCAAGGGTTGCAAAATTAAGGAATCGGTTATTTACACTTAAAAGAAAAGTATATTTTTTTTAATCCTCATTTTTTTCTATACCCCAGATTTCAAAAAATAAAAAAAGATTCCATCTAAGTGATGGGTGAACTTAAAGGATACAGACTTTTATTTTTAATTCCAGCTAGGTTTGTCAAAACAAAATAATAGATACTAATAGTTACAAAGATTTGATGACTAAAAACTTCATCTGTGAAAGGGGAAGCTTGTTAGGTCCTTTACCAAGATTTTTGTCTTGAGGTGTATTTGATTATTGTCTAACCTTTGTGTTAAAAGGGAAGATAAAATACTGATTAACTACTCAAGATGAATGCTGGAATGAATTTGCAACTTTTAAGAGAAATATTAATTTCAGAAAAAATAAGTACCTTGCAACATTATTATGTTTTATCTTACAGTAATTATTTCGTAAGCATATATTTTATTTCGTTGTAAATTGCAGGTATCAGAAGCATTTTTACAAATCTCCTTCCTGTGAATAGTTAGTCTAGTAAAGTCATTTGGTATCACAATATTATACATTTCCGCTTTTAATTTAGGCTGGAGAAGGTTCGATGGGGCCAACATGATCTGGATACAAATGAAAAATTTTAATTAAGAAAATAATTAATCTGTAATGAAATTAAACATGAGGTTTTTCTACGGTTTTTTAAAAAAAATTTTACTTTATTTTTACGAACAAATAATAATTTGAGCCAAAATAGGTTAGCATCCTTGTAATTGTTAGGTAGTTTCTTTAGTTCTTCACAAACCCTCTCTTAAATCCTGTGAACTTTGTTTTTACTGTCCTTTTTTGTTCCTCAGAAAACATTTATACGAACGGTCTTTCAGAAGTGGGAAGGAAGAAAAAATTACAATTTTTTATTATTATATTTTCCTGAAATGATTCCTGATTCATGTTATTTATTCTGTAAAATAACAGCATTATTTCTGACGGAAACAGAAAAAAATCTGGTATAAAAGTGTTATTTGTTTTCTATCATAGTTTTGCAAAAATTTCAATGCTAGTGTTTTATGTTATACAGTGGAACTTGGATTTGAATGCTTTTAATTTGAATTTTTTTCTTACCTCCCTTGGATTTCCATTTACATAATGTTAAATATCATCTCTAATACAAATTTATTTTGGTTAATTCAAAGTCAAGACTAAAAATTGTAAAAATTTGCTTGTATTTCTGAATTGCATTTGTCAGCTAAATATGCGCATACTTTGTGTCCTAGGTGATATAAGTGAATAATTTTATAAAGCCATTAATTCCCTCAAGGACTTAACCACTGTTCAATGTATTCATTCAAAATAATAATAGAAACAATAACAAATTTCTCACTTTTTAAAAAATATTTGAACATATTAAATGTGAACTATAATGCTTATTTTGAAATTTTACTGTAGAATTGATATTCAAATGGCTGTATATTGTTTCTTTATTAAAATTACTTAATTATTTATTGGAATTATTTTAAAATTATTGAAACTTTTAATTCTATTTATTATTACTTTATTTATTAAAATTGTACTGTTTATTTATCAAAGCTGTTAAATATTAATAAATTTTAAGAGCCATTTATAGTCTAAAATTTCTCTTACTATAATCATTTTTGATGTAGTTTTTCTTAATTTGTATTTCTGGATAAGTGGAATTCTTATTGTTGTCCTATAAACTTACAATTTAGCAAAGTTGCGTTATGTATAAATACAGTCAAACCCCATTATAACGGACTCTTAATAAACTGATCCAGAAGTTCACTATATCTGATTTTTCAAATAGTGGCTACACAAAATTTGCTATAATCCTTCAAACACATTTTTGTGTTGAACAAATAAACTACACTGAATTACAATTATTTATGGACTATAATAAATTAAATATTTGTTTTTTAAAAAATTAAGGAGCAACTTCTTGGAACCATTCAGATTTGTCTCATAGACTGAGATTACAACGCTACGATTTTCCCAAATGGTCGAATTGTAGATTTAGATAGCTAAAATTCTCTGTAAACATCAGATTGACTCTCAATGTTTTCTATTCTATCAATAATTTTTGCTTTATCCTTGATGGAAAAAGCTTTCCGTTTACCAACACTACACATTTTAAATCTATGCGATCTCAAGAGCTCAAACGATCTTCATCAAATGGAACTAAAGAAAGTGAAAGAATGTGTTTTGACCTATGTACATCAATCTCTTTGCAGTTTTGTCAGACACAAGGGAAACTTGTGTTCATTCCCTGTGGAGTGCAAAGGAAAGCGGTATGATCACTACAGGTTGGTCGCTGTTAATAGGATTTTCTATTGAGCTAGTGATACCCAGTGAGATATTTAACACTAAACATACCAACATTTCATCGATCAGACATGACACAGGCTTGAAACAAAAAAAAGCTGAACTTTATAAATACGATCGTGTCAAACCTAAACACCGAGAAGCAAAATAAGTATGGTTAATTGAACAATAAATGAATAAATTTATACAAAAAGTGCTTGAGATATTAAAAATACTGAAATCTGCACAAATGTGCCATGTCTGTGTTGACAAACATTAGGGAACGAAAACTAATAAAAATGAAATCAAAATAACTAACAAAATCGAAGAAAAGATTGTTATAAAGAATGCAAAAATAAAATAGATTCCTGCATGGAGAGCTAACAATCTTTTCTCTCGCAAAATTCGGATCGGAAGAAATTCGTGGATGATTTTTTTTCATCCAATCAAGAATTTGGAATGAATTCTGATTGGATGAAACAAGAAAAAGAATACAACCTTCAGCCATTCCTCCCAATGCTAAACTTTGACCCCAAAGCGCGGCAGAACGCCGATACATAACTCAGACAATATATAACTTTCGGCAGGATTACGCAATATCTTATGAATTCGAAACTCTTTCGCATTAGAGCCATACGCAAAATTTTCACGACGCATAGTTTTTGTTAGCGTGAGCAACCCCCCCAACACATTAACAAAAATTTTAATGCAAATTTGCATCGATCCCAAGAATGATTAATTTCGATGCCGAAAAAGCGGAAATCCGTGTTTCCGTTTAAATGTGTCATCGGTACATTGAAACTGCCATTGGAAAAAGGTCGTTTGACTGGTCGTAGTAGGTTTAGTGCTAAGTGCGACACAGATAGTGGATAAAAAGTCCCCCATGGTGAGAGGAGCAGATGATTCTGAGAGGCAGAAAGGAAAAGTGGGAATTTTGGTTCGCTATATTCGGATTCCTTGCTTTTGAAGTTTGGTTGGGACCATTTGAAAAGTTCGTTATAAATGAGGGTTCGTTATACTAGGGTTTGACTGTATATATGTGATAAATTAGAATTTTCCCCATATTTAAAGTAACCCTTTTTAATACTGCTTAATTTTAAAATATAAACACATTATTTCTACTTAAATTCTAAGGTAAAAAGTTCTTCCAATTTAACGTAAAGAGTTGCGGGAATCTTCAGCATTGCATGAGCCCCGATCCAGGGATTTCCCTTCTAGACAGTAACAAATCCTTCAAAGTTCAGGCGCATTACCATCTTTCTTTTTCTGCTTTGGCTGTTAGCAGATGGTGGGTGTACTACATCTACTAGTAATTGGTCATGAATTGGAGCCTCTAAAATCACATCTAAGATGTTAAATTAAAATAATATCTCTTCAACTGAAATGTCTGATCCTGAAATAAACAAAGTTTTACTTTAGTTCTAGGCCGGAACTCTTTACCTATGCCTCTACATGTACTACAACACTAGTAACACTATATATATATATATATAACGTTATTCCGTTATGTAAGTGTAGAGGCAGTCGAAGAAGATTGCAGTCGTTAAAGTCCAAAACATTTTATTACATTTCGAAAATAGGCAAAATTAAATTAGTCATAGAGTACTCAGTAATAGACTAAACTTTTAAAAGATTATGGGAATATTAAATCCATGGCCAGGAGTGGAGAATTACGCCTAAAATGGCGTGACTTGCTTAGAGCGTTACATGATTACGAAAGAGGAAATTACGCAGACGTGGAGAATTTTTATAATACCAAAAAGGGGAAGTACCAAAGTTGAGGCTCTAGAAATATTGCGAGTCTAGTTAGAGCAGAAGTGTTTTTTTTATCATAGGATTGAAGTAGAAATAATTCGTTCGTAATTAAAAAATAACTGTCATTAAAAAGGATTTATTTTAAATATGGGAAAATTTCTAAGTCATTACATATATATATATAAATATCAATTAAAAATATGAAAAGAAACAGCCAACACATTTATGCTTTAATAAATTTAATATTGATTTTTATTCAACATGAGGATTATTTTTGCTAATAGTGAAGCAACATGCTGCCATCATGTTCAATTGACATCAGTAAAATTCTTTCATATCACACATTTTTTAAATTATAGAATGACTAGAATAATGCCATAAAAATATAGTACACATAAGATGAAAGTCTTCCTTGACAGCCCAATATTGTGCATTTATTGTCGACTCCCAAGTTAGTGTTCAGTTAAATAACCTTGGAGTACATAAATATTTTCACACTTTGCATCAAAAGACTGTTATAGATATTTCATTAACGAAAAACCATACATTATGCCACTACGAAAGTTCAAATTTCCTTGTTGGGCCAACTTTCAGAAACACTGTGTCACCAAAAGGGTGAGACTGGCTCACCTGTGACAAGTTTTATTCTGCATATAAGCATAATGCTTGCATGAGCACGTGTGCTTTCATAAAGCTTTCTACTTTTCCCAATACACTCTTTAAACTGTGGAATTACACTATTGCTAAAATAAATAGAATACAAATGACATTGACGTAAATACAACAATGATAATAAATAAACGAATATATTATACAATTATAACATCTGGACATTGAACTGATATACAGGTTATAACTTCTTTACTATTGCTCCTATACACATTCAAACACTTCAATGTTTGACGAAAAGGCAATACAAGTAAAGCACGAAAAGTTACATTAAGTATAACTTAAATAGTAATAAATAACAATTTTCATAAATAATTTCAAATGAAACAATATATACATTTACTTCATAAGAGTGTATATATTACATATTAACATTTAATACAGTGTCTTCTGAGTATACAACATTGAACTGTAGGAAGAAGGACTCTATTGTTAAACGTAAATTATGGTAAAACTTAAAAACTTTGAAAGTAGCTCGATTTATTATTATTTAGTTCATTCCAATGAGATTATTAAAAACGCTTAAAAAATTATATATAAAACATAAAAATTACAAAAATTTTGTAATTAAGAAAAGAATCAAATAATTTCATAAAACACGAAGTGCCTTATGTGTCACGATTGTTCTACTAAGATGATTCCTTTTTAAATTAAATAAATTTATAAAATATTAAGTATTTTTTGAGAACAAATTAAAATTTAAGCTTGTTGCCAGTCATGGTCAATAAAATTATATACATATTCATATGTAAACAGTCATTAGATAAATTTCTCTAGTATAAAAATTGTGATCCATGTTTACCCACTATTTATAGCTATTTTTATATTTACCCAAAAGTTCTAGTGTAAAAAGATCACTTTTGCCTAAAAGAATATTTTTTGCAAGTCAAGTTAGTTGTGATAGCTGTCTAAAGAACATAGAAATGGAAGCCACAATGTACAGTATTAATGTTAACATATATAAGAAAGTTAAACAGCTCACAAAAGTTCTTCACAAATGGTCATAAATATATGAGCAGCAAATTTGGTCAAAGGCTGGTCATGGAATCAAAAATAAAGTCCAATTTAAATATAGTGGATACACAACCAAAGCAACTGGTGGTTACACATTAAAGTGTTTCAATAAATTTTTGTTAACTAGTATATGACACTTTTAATGGTGATAAAAGGGCAAGGAACCATTTTTTTTCCCTTTTGGTAACAATAATTTTTAAACAATTACATAATATTACAATTCTGATTTGCTATATACTACACATAAAGCACCGAATGAGAGTTAGCTAAAGCTTTGAATATATGCAGGAATGCAATCTAAAGCTTCTTCCCAATTGGAGGAAATCTGAGGGATTATGTAGTTGCCGCGATGGGACGTCTCCGAGACAATTTTGACCTGAAAATAAAAATTCACGAAAAAATTATTTTCGGCATAAAAATACATATTCACGCAAATGTGAATAAATACACTATAGGTAACCTTAGAAACATAATTTTTAAATAATAACTTTTATGTAACAAACTTTGGAAGTATTATAAAGATTCCTCCATATTGTCCCCCTTCTATATCATAACTTATCATAATGAAACTTGCATTCAAGATGTCTTGATAAAAGTACAGAATTAGCAAATTATTCTTAAAGATGAAATCAGTTTACATTCAATATTAATTCTGTTACTATTTAAATGCCTTTCATCATACTTTGAAAGGGAAATCATGATGAGAATGGTGGTTACAGCTAAAAATTAAGATAAATCCAAGGGGGAGGACAAATCATTCCAGCTCATATTTTGCCACAAATTATACATCTATAATAACACACAAAGTTTAATGCCGATATAATGATATTTTTATTGAAAAAAATGTACTCATGAGAAACTACATGCTTATTTTCCTGAACCATCTAACACAAGTTCTTCCAATTAAAAACAAGGGGAAAAAGAACCCTATAACAGCAAAAAATAAAATATATACCTTATTTGTCCAGCAAGCAGAGGATTGATTGCATACAACCATTCATAGACTTCTTTATCACCTAAGGTTTGCAAAAGAAATCCTCTATGTTTTGTCACAACAGAGAAAGTGTTTGGTACCTAAGAAAATACAATATAATGATATAAAAACTTCAAGAATAATACAATTAGATATTATTTAAACATAAAATGAATAAATACCAAAATAAGAACTACATTAGAACTCCGTGCCTGTTTAGATTACAAAAATTCGGATTAATAGAAATTCCGATAAAAATAAAAAAAGAAAAAGGTGTGTGCAAAAAAAATGTAAGTTATAAGTATTCAGTACAACTATGTCTTGAATTCTTTTATTCAAAAGCAAAAGAAAGAGAATATGTCTCCCCTTTTCATTAGAATAATTGATGTGCTCCTGTATGAAGTGGCCTTATCTTACAGTGAATTGCATTAGTTTCTTCAATGTGTATAAAAATATGCATGCTGAAAAAGTACTTTTTTGCTTTTAGTATGTATATTTAAATCTTTTCAGGTAATCTTTTCAATTACATAAAATTTTCGAAAATAAAATCGGTTCAGATTAACCGGAATTTCGGATTAGCGGGGTTCTACTGTATATTTATAATTAAACGTTGGTTGATGTTAGAATGTTAAAAATTGTTCTAGAAAATTTAATTAATAAAACATTCACATTACTTTTAGCATAGCTTCTTGATCTTCACTGTACTCTACTTGGGCTGTAGCTAAATTTATCAGGCCCCGCTCAACGGGGTCTTTTTCGTTTTTATAGATGAATACATAAGGTCGACGCACAACCTAGAAAAAAAGGAAAGGAATAATAAACAAATAGGAAAAATAAGCATGTTTTTAATCTTCATACAAATTCTAACTTTACTACACTCAATCTGTTACACCTGATCGATCTAATTGGTGTGCATGTGGCAAAATCATTTATATAAAAGTACTATGTTTTGAAATATTTCTACCTGCATTTTAAAGAACAAGACTGAATCTAAAGTTGTTAAGTGAACATAGACATATATAAATAATCACTCAATATTTCGTGTTCATGATAATAATGCTCACCATTTTTCAAACGTATGTTCTGTTCATAGAGATATTTATTCATGATGCATATTTTGAAAAAAAAAAAAAAAAAAATGTGGCAACTCATAAACAAATAAGAAAAAAATATTTTGTTAGAGATCTCATTTCAATGAAACATGTCAAGCTTAGCAGAAGTGCAGGAAAAAGTTTTTAAATCAATTCAATTGCACATACAAGGAGTGGAAGATTTGAGAATGTTGTATGGCTAGTACAAGGAGCTCTATATGAAGAATTTTTTCAAAGTTTCTTTTGTAGATTTAAATAAAAAATATTTCCCAGGAATTATTTTCTATTTAAATTCACAATATCAGGAATATTTAAGCAATTAAATTTAAGATTCATTCATTTTGTAATGCTTACTGAATGACGGCACAATGTACTAAGTATTAGCTCATGTTTTAATTATTGCCAACAATACTTACGACCCAATGCTTCACCCATCCTTTTGTTTTGTCATCAAGGCAATTGAGGTAACCCTTTCGTGACACCACAGGACTAACTCTTATCTCTTCCACTTCAGCTACATAGAGGAAACGACCAGAGTTACGATGAGAAGGTGGTCCAGAGGATGATCTGGAAGGAACCAGATTACTGCGATCCTCTTCGTTCAACCCATTATACTTTTCCATGTGTAAGGTCCTAAGGAAAGATCTTTAAGCAACACAGTCTTAATACTTTAGGACTCGCAACAAATGCCAGTGTTTGAACGAATCAATAACTTAAGCCAGGTGATTTTATACAGAAGTAATAAAAAGTACTTACTCCTGAGAAGATGAAGATGCCATACTGGAATGCACACTTGAAGATCTGGATATCACATCAACTTCATCAGTAGGAGTTGTAAGCTCATCCTAAATAATAGTGGCATGTTTTAAATTTAAAAATAAATGCTTTAAATTTAATGATTAAAAGTAATTTCAAATTAAATGTGTAAAGAGATCACTGAAGAATTTTTGAATCAATGAATTGTAAAAAACAATAAAAATGAAAGGCTGAAATGAAACAAATATCTAAGATGCTAGATAAAGGAGATAACTTGCACAGCACTAAATAAAAGCAATAAAAGATATGAAACAATATTAACTTATGACACCTAAGGTTGAAAACATTTTTGATGATATATTGCATAAACAACAAATTATATTCCTGGAGAGACTTTTTAAATATTTTAATGCTGGATTTATAATAATTTTGAGAATTTAATAACAATATGATTAAACAACAAAATAGTAAACTAATTTTAAATTTTTCTTTCCAATAATTTATGCCAATTCAATAACAAATATGAAACTAATTTTTAACAGCCAGTTGTGTTCAAGTTAAAATGTAATGGATGGGACAATTAAGCAGTCTCACTTTGCAACTTAAATTTGTCATTTCACGAGAACAAAAAAAAATCAATTGGTTTTGATATGCAGTAAATCTTCAGTTTTTATTACCTTACTATAAGCAATGATGAGAGTAAATTTGACAGAATAATTTGAAGAAATAGATAATAATAATAGATAAATAAAAAAAAATTCATTTCTGAAATTTTAATAACTGGTTGAAATATTTAAATTATTTCATTTTTGTTGAATTTATATTCAAAATTTAAGATTTGTTTCATACCAAACATGCATCTTGCACAATGTCAAAAGAAATTTAATCTTTTGTAGATACATACACAGTATTTTTATATTTAAGATTACATATTGCAGCATTCAATAACACAGTAATGCAAAATAATGCATGAAAATAATAAATTGTTTACCTTTGTGTATGGTGTAGGAGGTGGTTTTGATGGGATATGACTGTTAATAAGACTAATAATTTTAGTTGAAAGTTCTCTTTCTTCCTCAGTCATTTCCCATGGAGCATATACAGATTCATCAGCTATTAACCGATTTGAAGTTGTAGGTGAAGTAGGAGAAAGAACTAAAGCTGCCGTAGGAAAGTTGCCATCACTTGAGGCTTTAGCAACTAAGTTGCAAGCATCCTTTTCCATTTTACTAATATCAGGAGCTTGTCCGAGAGAATGATCAAAGCCAAGCTTTTCTCGCAGCAACAGCAAATGTCGTACTCTTTCAACCTATATTAGATTGAACAATAACATACATCAAATAAGATTAAGCATTTTTCACTATCTAGTTATTTATTAAATATTATATTTTAAATGAAATTAGTTTACTTACAAAGATATTTTAACTGAAAGTAAATAGCACTGTTAATACAGCAGTTTTGAAAAATACCTACTAATTTTAATACAGAGGTCACTAACTTAATTCAAAAAATTAAGCATGAAAATGAGTGAGATATGAAATACGAGAAGCACTCTAATTTGATTAGAAAAATAAAAACATAAGAGAACCTTAGAAAAATGCAAAATTTAAAATACCACAGAACTGTACATTATCAGGCAATAATAATTTTTTTTAATTAAGAGAAATGAAAAGTATCTTAAACTATATTCACAAAAGACAGATGGCATTAGAATGAAATAATCATACATCTTCCAAACGAGTCATTTTTTCCAATTCCCACTGATGGTCAAAGATAAGTGAATCTCCTCGAGGTCGCCATCCATGTAAATTCTCTTCCCCTCTAACATAAGTAGACGAGGTGTCTAAAACCCTCCTTTGACGTCTCTGAACTCCTATAAAACAGTTAACAAAATGGATTAATGAAGAGTGACAGAAACAAAATGTAAAGGATTAATAGAATTATAAAAATACAATATCTTCTATATTTATTTCAGTAACATGGTCTTATGTTTACATGAATTTATCTATTTTCATTTTGAGTTAATAAAATGTACTAAAGTACTGATAAAAAGTACTCCAGATACTTTTAAACTAAATCTGTAATCTTGAAATCATCATAGTACATAATCTACATCATTTTTATAAGCAGTTTTTAATAAATAATTGGCAATTCAAAAAATAAAATATTTGAATTTTATTTATTATACCTATTTTTACCATATATTTAATTTTACTACACTGATAGTAAACACTACACTACATTTTAGTATAACCTTAATCAATTTATTTTTAATCCTTGCAAAAATAAAAACTTTCAAAAACATTGTCACACATTTTTCTTTCTAATATTATACATTAATAAATTATTTTTATTTGGTACATGCATTAACTAACAGGTATAATTTCTATTTTCATCAAGCCATATCTGTCAGATTTATGGGGTCTGTGAAATGAAACGTAACCCCTCTCACAAACTACGGAGACAGAATGCGCCAATTTGGCTGAAAATGCATGGTGTATGGTGAAATGTACGGATAATGGTGCGTAGATGCTCTGCGTGGGATGAGCTAGTTCATAATAATAGAATACAACAGAATTCATAATAATAGACTTTTCTGTATAGAAGTTGCAGACTTTTTTCTTCTTCCAAAATAAATAAGTAATAATAAAGGTTTTTAAATATAAGGAAAGCATCAAAACATCATAATGTATTATTTCCATAAGGAAACACCTTTCCCCTTCACTTACTCAACCCAAACAAAAGAAAAGTGAAAAATTTATAAATATATTTTTACAAAATAATGGCAAATATTGCAGAACCATGAAAATCGAAGACTATTCACTGCTCATAGATGAAATATAATGTATAAATGACAATATACAGAAATCTGTAACTTCTATACTGAAACGTCTATTATTATGAACCAGCTGATCCCACGCAGAACATCTGCACATCATTATCCGCGCAATTCATGGGGGGTCTTGACGACTATGCTACCAGAACGCACAGATAAAGATGAAACAGGTTTTTTTTATGATTTCGGACATTATTTATATCATAGTTTGGGATTTTAGAGATTGCTGAATTTTAGATGAAGGAAAGAGTTTGATAAAATTTATGTGCAAGTTTATCAAAAAAATTTTTATAGAAAAGTCTGAGTCGCTGATTAACTATTTTGACATTGATTGGAACGTTCTCTGGCTCACCTAAGCTCCTTTGCTTGAATTCTAACTTATCTCTTTTGAATCATTTCATCCAAAAATAATTATATTGTAAGAAATATTATGAATTCTACGTCTGAAACTTATTTTTTCAGGGAAAAAGTTGTTTTACACCAGATTGAATACAGTAGCAGGCTATTCTTATGAAGTTATGTCTAACATGACAGAGGCTACTGGTTTTATTTTGCAAACAAACCGATCACTGCCATTGGCAAAAGAGAAATCAACCCCATTTTTGTGTTACGCACCTTAGCGCTTTATATATAGAGAGATTTTAAAATGAATGGTGAAAAATATGTGCCTTATTAGTTTAAAAACCTGAAATTTACTTTTCAATGAAAATTGAAATATTAATATAAAAAAATTAAACAAAAATTATTTGCATATTTTTTTTTTCAAAATAACGAGCACCTAAAGCTGATGAAATTCAGGAGCATGCACTAGTGAATATAAACAATCGCATAATAAATGATATCTGTATGGAATGAAGCCAAATTCTCTTTTACAGGCAACACTGGAATTTTCTTTTATTTAGAATATTTATTTTAAACTTCGTTATATTTTTACTCAGAAAAATAAATTAAATTTAATACAAAATTTTAAATATGAAAGCATTCAGAATGGTTTCCATATTGACTAGTTTACCTTACCTCTGTTATTTGTATACATTGAAATCTTCATAAAAATAGCCAAAAATGTTTTCAGAAGAATAAATGTGATATTTCATATTCCCCCCCCCCCAAAAAAAATGTAGCTTACGGAAGGGGAGTATCATATAATTTTTAGTCCTAAATATGTTATTATACATCTTAATGCATTTCATATCCAAAATAATCACATACACTATCACATAATTTCATCACAAGAATGAATATGATTTTATTAAGACTTCTGATATCAGTTTTGTTTTAAAAAATAAGTATATAACAACAATATTTTAATTTACCTGGACTTCCAGAATCAGCTGCTCGCTTCATAAGTACTTCATATACACCTGTGACATGATTACCTTCAGAGTTCTTGTAAGACCCAGAAAACAAATGGCGTAATGATCGTGCATTAGGAGAAATCCTAAAGAAAAGAGTTCTTTTGATGCTTTTTGATTATTATATAGATCTACAAAAATACTACTTAAGTTTCATATGTCATAACATATAAAAAATATAAATTGATAATTCTTTAAACATTTAAACTGACAAAAAATAAATAAAATAGTAATAAAAAAAGGGAACAAAAAAAAAAGAGTATATTTTTACCTGGGTACTGTCCTTGCATCTCTACCACAAATTATAAGACACAAATCTTTCGTGATAATAGCTGGCTGGGCACAGTTTTCAAGCTGCAAACACAAAAAGCAACAAACTAGTAAAAACTGTGTCACAAAACATTGGCATAAAATATTATAGGCATAAGAAAACATAAAATATACCTCCAGGTATGCTGACAATGTCATATATATTCTTTCCCCACTAGGTGTGGAGCGATTCATTAATACTGAATTATGCAGAGAACTGTCCCAAGCAGCTTCAAAACGGAAGAACACCCTTAAAAAAAAACAATACGAAATAGTGGTTTAATTTAAGTCTTGTATCTAAAAGAAAAAGCAATATGCTAAACTCCAAACAGGGACTAAGGTTTAATAAGATAAATCATGCTTAGTTATCCCTTTAAGACCGAACCCGTACGATCATGCGGGTTAGACTTTAGCTTATATTTCTGTTCCTGGTTAGTTATATGCAGTAAATGCTGGAAGAAATGATTTTTCTTGTTTCTAGCATCTCTATACATCTATTTTTCTCATTGCATAGCGCCCATTTTTGAGCTGTAGTTGGCATTTAAACCATTGGTTAAAAAAATACGTCCGGTCTTAAAGGGATATATATGTATATAAATTTTGAGTCATGTCTGTCAATAACTGATGATGCACAAAATTATTTTTTAAATAAAAAATAATACATAGATTTGAAAAGGCAGGATTGAAAGTACAAATAATGTACATAGTATTTCAAGTCAAATGCAGCCATTTCAATTTAGACTAGAAGGAACTAGCACAAGAATTAAAGTTTTATTTTTAAAAATTTGTTTTGCAGAAAATAAAGTTTTAAAACACATCTAAAATTTAGAGCAAACATGTCAAACTCAAAGGCTAATATAGATAAAATAAAAAGAAAATTAAGTTTAAGTAAACAGACAGAGAAAGACTTGCTGAAATGTGTATCCATTGAACAAGTAAATATTAGATGTCAAACAAAATATGAATCCAGAGATAAAATTGATGTTTTTCTTCAGATATTTTGCATCTACTTTGTTACCCTCTTTTAATCAAAAACTTTTAATAGCACATAATTTCACATATTAAAAAAAAGAGTTTCTTTATCTCTGAGTTTAGCATAATTTTTTTGCTATCCTTACCTTTAAATTTTGACTAAATATGTTCTCAATTTAGATTACAGTATTTGCCAATTTAGATTTTAATATGATCATTTTAATTTTTACAATACAGTTTCTAAAAAATGAGTAATTTATACCTGTCATCATTAGATTTTTCATAATAATCACCGGGGAATATTCCTAATGAAAGTACAGATGAATCTGAATCATCATCATCACACTCTGGTGTTGTTCTAATACGACCTTAAAAATGCAAAAGAAAAGAGTATAGACATCAATTGCATATTTATTTGGAATTATCAAACGACTGAATAAAAAGTCAACTAAAATCCACAAAAGTCAATCACATCAATAATTTTTATTTATATAAAAGCAGATAGGCAGACATTTCATTTTGCAACACAGTTAGTAAATTAGCTTTAAAAATAAAGCCTCTTGAAAATAAGATTTTTAATGATACTTACCAACAACTAATTCACGAACTTCCTTCCACTGGAAATCAACCATAGGTTCATGAACCAATGTTATACGAATGCGCCTTTGAATACCTTGATGCAACAAAAACGTTCCTCTGCAAGGGCTGTCATCATTATGATCAACAAATGCAGGCACATATCTAAAAAGAATAAAATCATCATATAAAAGAAGACCATGACAGATAAGATTAATTATGGAGATAAAAATATAAAAACAGATGAAACTCAAAACTTACTCTCCATTTGGCTCGAGCTCACATATTTCAAACCACACTAACAAGTCATGTCTCGCATGAACATGAGTAGTACTGTAAAATAAAACGCAAAGGTAAGAATAATAATTTAACACGTTATATTACGTTGAAATATAAAAGTAATATAATTCTGAAAATGTAAATCTAAACCTTAACCAACAACAGCATAATGTTCTGGGAAAGAAAGAAGCCCTTACACCCCAAAAGGCTTGCTTTAAATAGAGAAAAATTCTAGCAGTGTAAGTAAGTAAGTTAGACAACTTCACTCACTATATTTAAAAAATGCAAGTACAGAATACTATAACCCAGGGGTGGGAAATCTTTTTGCACTGAAAGACCTCATTAAATTTTGGCAGTTGGGCAAAAGGTCGTATGAGCAGAATCTTAAAGGTTATTGTTCCGTAATTACACTGTACAACAAATTTGAACTTTTTTTTTCTGTCCTTTATATGAAACTATGTGATTCTGTGTAAACAAAAGGTGTTTGATTCATATATCAAAACCAAAATGGTCCATCACATACCATTTTTGTAGGACACATACTTCTCATATTTATACAAATTGGTTATAGAGAAATGTAACAGAGGCTTGATTATAGAAAAACAAAACACTAAAATGATTTTTTTAGGGGGAGGGGGGGGGGGGGGTGGACCTACCCCAATAAACTTAAAAACAGATTTCAAAGTTCAAAGATTAAATACCAGATGACAGCTCAATAATCATCAACTGTATACCCTACTAAAGTTTTAAGACATTTGGAGATTTCTGAAGAATTCAGAGAAGCTATTTCCTGTTTTCATTTTTAAGAAACTTTGCTAATTATATGTTAAATTTATAAAAATATTTTGGTTTATAAAGCTACCTTAAATAATGCCCTGAAAGTCTATCCACTTAAATAGAAATAATAATAATTATTAATATGTTCTTTTTTGTGTTTTTAATAAAATAGCTGCAAGGGGATGTTTGACACATAGCAAGTATGGGAGGTTTGACCCAGGCCAAACCTCCCCATTTTACAATTTTAAAGGGATACCATTTTAAATTTAGAGTTAAATCTCACATATTACATATTTCTAACTTAATTTAATTAATAATTTCTATGCTTGCAAGATTTATATCTTAGTTGGAAAATTCTGTGCCTAAAATGTTCAAAGCATATAAAATTTTCATAAGCAATATTGTATCATAAAAATTTTCAAAAGCAATATTGTACCATTCATATATGCGACTGTTTATTCTATTATATCTTAGATATTATTGGGCAAATAGGTATTTAAATCTTTAACAATGAAAAGAAAAAAAATGCTACATTAGCATTTTTTGAATTTCTAAATATCTCTTCAACCACGGGCCTCATTAACACTTAAGGTTTAATGAAAAAATAATGAAGATAATAAACAATGTTTCTTTATGCCATTTTTCTATAAGTCAGAATAAAATAATAAAATAAAGGTATTCCCAGTGTTAATTGAAGCTGCTATTCTGTCCATCATTTAAAAAGATAAAAATGTTAAAGGGTTAGTTGAGGATTAAAGTGATTAAAAAAAAACTTTAGGAAGAGGTATATGGATAAATATAAAGGCCTTGAAGATGGAAATATATAATTTAAAGCTAATCATGTCTTCTGTCAAGTATTCCCTGATATAGGAGAAACTGAGGAATATTTACAGCTTGCTTCCGAGTTACATTATGGATTAACTCCAAAGACAGTCAACAAACGAATCAACTAGCTGTGATTGGTTGAAAGAATTTATACACAGGCATAAAACATTATCTTTGTGAAGCCCTGAATTCTGGGTAGAGCAATGGGCTTTAATTAAAACAAATGTGATAAAACCCAAAGAGTCGCTTTGAAAAATAAATTTGACTTTTGTGATTATAAAAACTTTCACAGAATACAGTTAATATGCTGCTGACGAAATAAACTACTTCTGAATTGTATGTTATAAAAAGGAATAGTTAATTAAGTATTAATATGTCATTATTAATTTTTAAACTTTGCTTTTAATTAAATGGGTCAAACCTCCCTGAAGCGGGGATGTTTGAACCAGTTTTTATTATTTTGGAAAATCTTTATACAAAATGTTATTTTAAATATTTTATTAATTATATTAGTGTGGAAATATGTCCCATAATATGAGTTATAAAATGGTGAAAAAACTAGATTTCAATCTTGTTTTTAAAGAAAATGGGAGACAGATTTTTCAAAAGTGGGTCAAACATCCCCAGTCTCCCTTATATTACATGCAATTATATTATTTCAATGCAAACTGTAAATAACTGGTAAGGCCATATAAGAAACTCAAAAAGGTCACATGCAGCCTTCCCCACCTCTGCTATAAAAGTAAATTTTGAATTGACTATAAAATAATACAGATGAGAATAAAAAAAAAAAGAACCTTAAAGACTGCAAGACTCCAAATTTAGGTGATCGTATGGGTTGAGAAATTGGTATTGACTGAGGAAACATCCGCCTAGGAGGTTGTCGACTACTGCAAAAGGAATGAAATATTATTCATCATTTTAACTCTGAGGATAATAAGCAATAATTTGTTTCTAAGTTTGAAGAGCAAATTCTTATTTACTTTTGTTGAGCAACAAAGTCTTTAGAATCTCTATGAAGAGGATGTTGTTGATAGTGGCCAAAAATTTCGAAGACTATCGGCTGTGCTTTTATGTATTCCAAGAATGATTTTGTTACTTTCACAGTAATCTATGGAAAAAATGAAAAAATATTATCATTCAGACAGTATGTATGCATTTAGATATAGAAGCACAACCAAAGCAATAATTAACAACTCAGAGAGTAACTTTCTTCAGCAATTTATGGGGCCAATTAATAGATATACCAAATTAATAGCATAGGCTACATAAGAAGAAATATACTTTCACAGGGAATTATTAAAATTTACATATATAATTAGTGATTCACATAACTTACATTTTGAACATGGAAAAATCCAGGGGAATGACTTTTCCCAGTATTTTTCAAAGGTTCAGTAGAAAATGCTTCATCATGGCGATGCAAGAAACTAAAAAGTAAATAATGATTACGGATTTTGAAAATTAGCATGTAAAACAAATATAAAGCCTAGGTGGTTTTTTCTGAAAAAAATAAACAAATAAAATAATGGTACATACTTAAACTGACAAAAGATGTCAGCGTATTCCTTTGAAATATTTATGGCTTGAAGTACTGTAACTCTGAAAGTGAAATCTTTCCCTAAATGAAGATGAGCTGGATGATCACATTCTTTATCTCCATTTTCAGAGAGAGCATTGCATTTTTCATCAGAATGCTTATTGTAATCTTCATTATCATACATATCTAAATAAAAACAATCAAGTCAAAGAAAGATTTAAAAAAAATGACAACAAAACATTCATCAATAGTGATATAATATTTAAAGGAATAACATAGTCGGAGAAGAAATATAAATATTAAAGAAACATATAGGCATTTGTTACCAGTTTCAGAATCTTCTGGTGTTGGTCCTTGACCCTCAACAATTCTTTCTTCAGATGAATTGAAGTCTTTCTCTATCACACAGTTCTCTTTTTCACTTTTAGATGCCTGGAGAGGAAAAAAAGTATGTTAGTTTGAAAAAATTAAACAAATTTCTAAAATGTTCAATTACAGAAATTCAAATTTAAAAACATCGTAAAACTCTTTCTTTAAAAGAAACTAATGATAATCGCAAATAATAATGAATTTAGTTAATTCATGTTATAATGTATAAGAAACAAGAATGCAATGAGAACTTTATAAAGACATAAAACTGGAAACTTCTTATAAAAAGCGATTGTAATCTCTCTCTGCATATATATATACTAGCAGTACCCTCACAGTATTGCCAGAGACATCCTGAATTTCAACAATTTTTTTTTAAAAGCTTACAATCTTCAGCTTCAGGTTTAAACTTTGAAGCCACATTGAGTAAATAGCACCTTGAGGTCATATTTCATTTTTTTTTCAGTTTCAGCGAAAGTACACGCAGGATGAACATATCTTCTGAAACTAAAGATATCAGCCTTTACATCGACTATCAAAAAGTATAAAAACAAACAAAATAAAACCATGATCTGGCAGCGCGATGACAGATGGTAGGATCATGCTTCAAAATTTTGCTGAAAGCAAAGGGATTATGATGTCAAGTGGTTTCGACGAAATGCATGCTGGGAATGGCCCACCACGACCTTGGTTATGAAGAAGCAAGGAAGGAAAAAATGAAGCGAAAATATTTTAACACTTAAGAAAAAAAATTATTAATATTCCACCATAAAAGATATTTTAACCATTCTTGATTTAAATCAGGGGGGATATTCCATTCATTACCTCAAAAAAATGAAAGAGATAACTTTATTAGAAAGGGGGATGCAGTAAACTTAAATAAGAAGACAAAATTTTGTCGGCAAAACTGACTATTTTAAAAAAAAATTCTCAAAATTCAGCAAATTACGATTGAAGCCCACAACAAATTTCATTAGAAAGAAAATTGTTTGTTCTATCCGATGGTGTGCTGATTATTTTTCAACTAACATTATAAAAGATAATACAGCTGTAAACGTGCCGAAAATGACCCAAAACAAAACAAAACATAAAATAAAATATTTTATAGATTACATTTTAAAATCCCGGCTTCAAGGTGCAAGCAGTCACCATTACGACTACCTGTGTGCCAAATTTCATGGCCATAAGTGTGATAGATTCGTCTGGACATACTTTTATCAGTATAGATACAAAAGTAGGAACATTTAGTTGCTTTGCATAAGATGCTATACCACTTAGAAAAATCGTAATGGGTTTTCTTAATCAATGTAGAAAATTTTGAACAGGTGAAGCAATTAAAACATGACAAAGTATTGAATCATCATTGAAAATGTGTATTTTTGTAAAATTTCAAGGAAATCAGCTCAACAGAAAGGAGCCAAAAAGTGAAATTTTAAGATTAGGCATGAATATATAAATAGAATCTTCATATTTAATAAAAGTCTTTAGGTATAGATTAGGTGGCTGACAATCTGAATGGATGTAAAGTGAAAATAACAGGAAGAATATTTTATATTATGTTATGTTCATTGGCTTTCTCAAACAAACAACCAAACAAAAGTTTATAACTCAAATGTGATGAAGGGCATGCGTAAATAACTCAAACCAGACCTGCTAACTCTATAAAATTTTTATGAATCACTCAACATATCCCAGGCAATAGGGTTTTGTAATTGGACTGTTCAATATGTACTTATTTTGTGACAAAACATATTCATATCTAAAAACTTTATGAAGTTTAGGTAGAAAATGATGTAGGATCTTTCATAAATTATGGATATAGAAAATTAAAGATAATCAATTTCAAACTACAGGTAGAATAATGACACTACAGTAATTCGAGACAGCACTTATTACTCATAAAGCAAAATATGTTAATGGTAAAATAATGTAATTTCTGATCAATTATGAATACACAACCACAAACCAAGCCAAAAAGTTACGTGAATCAAATAAATAATATAGTACTTTTTTCTGCTTTTGGAACAGGTCATCACTGAAGCTGATTCGAGCTGACTGTCTTACACCCCTTTGGTTCACTTCAGATGTCTCCTCTTCATCTGAAAATAAATATCAGCATTTAGATTTCAATTTTATAATGCTCTTAGCTTCACAGGAAACAAAATACTGAATAAAATAAAAAATAGAATGACATTTTAGTTCAGAATTCCACACGTGTTAAATATGCCATTAATATTGGCAAAGAAAATTCTTAAACACATTAATACAATTTCAGGTACATTAATGCAGTTAAATATAAAATAATTCAGATTTTTCTCATTTAATGCAGTTATGACTAAATGAGGGTAATAATGTACCTCATAAGCAAAAAGTGACTGAGATGATATATTTCTGATGGAAAATCTGATTTAAAGATGTCTTTTGCAAAAGACTCTAATATATGATTATTGATTTATTAAAAACCAACAAACTTTTGGGTTTCTTCAAATATTAATGCTAAAACATTATTTTCTTTCAGCACAATATTTATGGCAATTATTATGAAATACAGATAAAAGCTTACCCAAAACAGCTTGCACAGCAACTCTTAAGTAACCTTTGACATCGCCTTTTTCATTTACTATAGCAACTTTTTGTATCAAAGGTACAGGATATAGCAAATTGCTCAAGTACACAAATGCCCTATAAAAATACAAAAGCAAATGACCAAATATTGGAAAAAACTATTTTCCTTATAAACTATTAAAGAATGAGTACACTTAAAATATAATAATATTACTCAATTGCATTTTTCAGTATGTGCACATAACAAAATTGTATCAATGGACATATAAAATTAGCAAAGCACAAAATAAATAAGATTTAGAAAATTTAACTATTACATATGCTATCCATAATAACTTACCTTCCTATTAGCCTAAACCATGGAAAGCGATCGTAAAATGGGTCTCCACCCGTTATGCTTTCAACATTATATTCAGGAGAAGTAGGAGAGAGTTCTGCTTCATTGTGATACATTTCACGCATTAGTTCTAATCGTTGCCTAAAAAAGAAAACACAAAAAATCATGAAAATTAATAGTTCGTTATTTTAAAAAAAATTATTAATTTATTGACAAACGTAAGCCATGCAAACAGTAATGCAATTGCTAGCAAATACAAGCTTAAAGCTCGCAAGTAAAACAACAATAAGCAGTCATTTTCTACTAGATGGCATCCACTAACAAACTCTGGACTTCTGTTCACACTCTCCTCTCAAATCACTCAACATAACTTTAAAATTAAATTTTATCATTCATAAAATAACAAAATTAGAATCTATTCAATAAAAAAAAATCTAATTATTTGATTCAAGATGTGAATTTTTTTAGTTTTATAAATTATGTCTGGGAAGTGAAACATTAATGTCAGAAACTTAAGCATATATGGAATACTTTACTTCAAAACCTGTTAAATATATGTGTGTAAAGGGGAGAAGCCTACATAAATTGTTTTATTGCAAAAATTCTTAAGTATATAGTTTTATAGTATTTAGTTTATGCTTTTATAAATAAAAATATGTTGTTTTTCTTTATTAAATGCTTTAATAATGGCACTGTACAGGCAAATTAATACAATCAAAACTTAATATTAAAAACAGGTAATCTTCTACATCATTTAATAATATAAAAAGTAGTAATTCAGAAATTCGATATTTGATGCAGATAAAATAGAGTTCATCTATTCATATGAGATAAAATCGAGAAAACACAACTGCCAATAATATATGGCTGTACTTTGCTAAATTACACTAAAAATAAAAAAATAAACATAAATATATGAAGCCAAATCACCTCATAAGCAGCCTGTACATCTTTAAAAGAGTTTGAAGAAAATAAAAACCATAAAAAAATATACACAAAATAAAAAAAAGTTAAAAATCTCAGTTATGAAAGCTTTCTTCAAAATAGATATTTCAAAGAAATTGACGGCACAAATTAGAAATGTGTTTCTAAAGCATTGCTTTTGCAGCATAGACTGGTTAAAAGCTAAAGTAAATAAAAATAGAAATAAATAAATAATAACAGAAATAGGTAAGGTGACCATGAAAAAGAGCATACTTGAATCTTCAAATGAGATAAGATTGAAAGAATTCCTTATTAACTGTAATTTATTTAGAAATGGATATAATAACTAAAAATAATGATTTAAAACCTTCATTTAGTTAGAAACATATTTCAAACATTCCAGAAAGAATAACTAAACATGGCTAATCATGAAAATAAAAAGAATTTCTTTAAACAATTATGAATATCTATTTCCAATATTTCAGAATACATAAGGCAGAAACGAAAAATGAATTCGGAATAAAACATCTAAAGTAATACCCTGAGAAATGGCTGAACATAATTATAAAAATAATTGCTCTATCACAGCTTTGAATTATAATACTGCATAGCATAAAATCTGAAAAGGTTTTTTCTTTTCTAAACTGACTACGAGATAGAAAACTATTTTGGTCACAAATAGAAAAAAAATATTTTTAAACAGAGAATTAGACATAGTAGCTAATATTAAAAGCATTATAACAAGAACAATAGCTAAATGTTATAAAAATACTATGTTTATACTGTTTCTATCACTGAATAATATCAAAATTTTTAAATCTGCATTTCAATGTTCTCTAACTTTTAATAAAACTGCTCATGAAATGAAATATTATTTTTTTCCCCAAATAACCACACAGAAAAACTAGATGTTCTGTAAAAGTGTAAATCAAAATTTTTAATTTCTTTCCTTCTCATAGATTTTAATGTTTCAAATGAGCCCACATTGTAAAATATTACATAGAGTATTCACCAAAAAGACAATTAGAAAAAAGGAATACGAGAAAAATACCGTAAAAATAATGAGAGAAATCAAGGAAAAACTTTTTCCAAACAGTTATGAAATTCTTAAAAATCTTTTCTTACAAAAACTTTAAAAAAAAATTATCTTTAAGCTTGAAAAGCTTAACGAATTTAGGAATAAAAATCCACATTAGCAAAAAAGGCACAGCACCAAACAGTTGAAAAAATTATGTAGTTAAAAATAAGATACAAAATCAGAAGTTGAAAAATACAGAGAAATCTGTATACAAAAATCAGTATTAAAAAGTATCAAAAAATGGTCACCCCACAACAAAATAAATAAATCAAGCGGAAATGGTACACTGATTCGGCCGACTTGTATAGCGCATCACAAAGTATTTTGTGTTTACAACAGGGTGGCAAGAACAGGACCAACCTGTTTCTGGAAGGAATTAAGCTGTTAATGGTGAGGCCGGCCGAAAGGCGCTGCTTAGCACACGCTGAGATGCATTGTAGAAAATCATCATGACTCTCAGGGGATTCAGGGGAAGTATCTTCATTATAAGTGCTGCGCATAAGTTCCAGCCGACGTCTACAAGTTATTACAGTAGAAATTTAGAAAAATCACTTACTTTTTTCAGCATGCATGCAACAGCGTGTACTACTAGTGAACTATACACATGCAAGGAAAGAAAAAAAACTGCACTGGGTATTTTACTCAGGGAAGCTAATTTGGATGCATGGATAGTACGAGAAAATTACTTACTAAAGTAATAGTAACTAATTCTGTTTAGGTAGGAAATCAACCAAAACTATCTATGATATTGAAAACCAAAGGTATTTTCTACTCTATTGTTTGAGATTCATAAAAATGCTCAAGGTATTCAATGAAATAAGGCCATTTAATAAATTAAGTAAATAACGCAAATTTGAAAATATGTTACACGATAAAACTCATATTTAAAAACATTATTTTTTCTTTTCTTAATCGTACAATTTTTTCTTTCAGATACCTTTAGTAAACAGCACTGAATATAAATTATTTGATATGAAAATTACAACTGTCTGCTATAAGGAGTTTTAAAATTGAAAAAGTCTTCAATGCAAAGTTCATCTTAATTTAGAATTAATCATGCTTTCTTTATTATAATAAAAAAAAATTCTGTACTTCTTGGAAAATTAGGCATCATTGGCATAATATAAGACTCAATTAAGACACACAGGGCATTTCCAAATATTGAATTTTATACAACGAAAAATGATCGCAATCAAAAGTATGTATTCGAGCAAAGCAGCTAGAAGTTATCCAAAATGAAATGATTGTTTGTGGCTGCTAACAAACAACAATCTTTTTTAACTTGGTTGTGAGGAAATTTCTTTCACTAATTAATTTAATAAATTTGTTCATAAATAACTTTATTTACTTTGAAAGTAATAGAAGACATGTTTTTGAAAAATAAGAAATTTCTAAAACACATTATGATAATACAATTGAATTAAGAAAAATAAAAATTTATATAAACATTATAAACTTCTGAAGACAAGTAAAAGTCAATTTTTTTGTGGGAAAATTATTATAACTGTTAGCATTAGATAGCATAAAAATAACTTAATAAAGATGAATATAATTTTTATTTAGATCTGTAGAATAAAATCCACTAAAAATTCATTATAACTAACAAAAGAAATGGTAACAGTAAGAAAAATAGAAAGGAATTCACTCCAATAAATTTTATAGTGCTTGATATGACCAAAGTTTAAAACTGGTCTTTCATAATATTTGTAGATAATGAAAAATAAACAGTCTGTAATTTCTATGAATAAGTTTATTCGTTTAAAGTAGATTTCCTTAGCACTGTACCCAATCTGGCATCACTGAATTCATTGATTTTGGTTCTAGTTGATTTGGCATAAAGTTTTAGTCATGGTAAAGGTAAACTCTTATACTTTATTTTGAATGCATATGACAGATGTTATGAGTTTTTTTGATGGAAAAAAAAAAAATGCCTAATATACCATGGGTGGTAACAAGCTTTTTTTTAAAAAAAAGATAATAATAAACATGCTTCAGTTGGTTTTTCAAAGAAACTCATTCTGTTCTAATTTGAGACACTTAATAAAAGAGAATATTAATGATGAAGAGCTTATGGCTCAAATCCATCGAGGTAATATTTTAAACCAATGCAAAGCTCTTTTGATAAATGCAAAAATAATTTTAAATTTTTATAAGGAGGACCGACTGGTCACAAATATTTTATTTAATAACTTGATGCAAGAAATAAAGAAAGAAGAGGTGTAACTGGAGAAAGTTGTTCCTTATTTATTTGTTCTTTTGTCTAGGATGGCTGCATATATCTAAAATTTTTGTTTCGTTTGAAATAATACTTGAGTGATTTGCAAACATAAATGCTTTTAATGTACCAGTTGATAAAATTTCTTTCAAAATACTGAATATGATATTTAAAAAAAAAAATAGCTTTGATAACTGAAATGACAAAACTTTCTTCAAGTCTTAAGTGTTTCAACACTAAATATTTTAACAATTTACACTTCCAACATAATATATAGAATACAATTCATATACAGTCAAACCCTGTTAACATGAAATTTCACTTAACACAAATTAAATATTGGACCCTGTCGATCAAGTATTTGAAGTAGTGTTAATTGCGTCCTTTAAAATGAAAACGCAAAATATCACTCAAGATGAAAGGGAAATATTCTTTGAAAGTCAAAATCCATTATTTTACAAAAGTTCTCAGCGTCGAGTTTGTGTTTTAAAACTTCTTTGATTTTCCATTCATCCAGGCCTCCCGAAAGAGGGGGCAGGAGGGACACGCGGGCTGGTGACAAGGCCAGGGAGGGACTTTATTGAGGAAGTGTTAGGTGTCTGTGGGGGCCTGCATTCCAGTACTTTGCCCCAGGGCATGGCCTGGCTCTCGGCAGCCCTGCATTCATTGTTGTGAATGGAAAATTGTTCATGGTGGATACAGTAAGTTTCTTTCTTGCAAGAATCACGTTCCTGAATGGGAAGCGACAGAAAAGCAGATGACTTACTTGGAGTGACTCTAAATGAAGAGGCAATTGCAATGAAACAGAGTATCGTTTTCTTATGGAACAAGACAATGCTTCGAATGCATTGGATAATTCAAAAAGGTGGAGGCCTTTCTGAAAAAATGTCTCATAAAAAATTGAAACAAAAGTCATTTAAACCTTGAGTAACAGGTAAATAAATTTATTATTTGATATATTACATACAATATATTTATTTCTTTTCAGATTTCTGAAAACTGTAATATTTTATCTTTTATTTAATAGCTTGGTAATTGCTATGCTTGGTTATGGCACCACTATTTTAATGGTTAACACGAAAAGTTTTGTGGTCCCGCCGATTTCGTGTTAACGGGGTTTGACTGCATGAAATTTTTTATCTTGATTTATTAATTTTATAATTTCACTAGTTATAGGCTTTCTAACTCTGTTATTAATATTATGTCTTCAGTTATTCAGTCATGTACATTAAATTAAATAAGTTTTTGAATCAATCAGGAAATAGATTGATTGATATTTTTATTATCACAAAGACCATATTATCAAAATAACTAATCTTGGGCAGACTCTAAGAATTAGTTCAAAAATTCAGAAAGAAAAGCACTTAAATTACCTAAGTTTACTTAAAGTCCAGTAATGAGTGGCTCCATTCTTTGTATCCTGAACTTCAACAGCAACAATTGTGCGAGGATATGGTCTTTCCATACTTTCTTCAATGTCATCATGGTTAAGCATATCTGGTAGTAATGGTGAGTATAGAGTATCCGTTAGAAGAACAAATTGAAACTGAACCTACAATGAAAAGAAATTATATCCATCACACTCATAGTAGTGGTTACTTAAATAAGAATTTCAGCTAAAGTGCTCTGTGTAAAATTTCAAAACATCCCTATAAGTTAGAAGGGAAAATAAAACAAAACAAAAAAACAACTAGGCATTATAAAATTTAGCCCTTATGCAAAAAAAGTATACTAACCTTCTTCTTCAATTCAACACTGATGGCATTAGCTTCTTTTAAGAAAATAGCATTTCCCCACAAATCATCTCGCAGAGATGTAAACTGATGATATTTCCACTTTTGAAAGGCCCACTCGCCAAGCTGATACTGATGTTCAGTCCAAACAGGTTCAACTAAAGAACAAAATGAAATTAATGGCTTTTATATAGAAATAATATTTTTTTGATAAAATTGCAAAATCTTATGCACAAATACACGGTTAAAATGTTACTGAATTTTAAAATATTTTCAAATGCTTGGAATTAAAAGTTTTATCTTTATTAATGATTTAACTTTTAAGTGTTGTAAAGGGAAAAAAAATGTAGTTTCCCTCTGTAACATTATTATCAAATACATATTGTTGAAGCAATTTTGGGATATGGCACTAAATGCTAGTTTGAGAAGTGCAAGGTCTTGAGGCTCGGCAAAGCTTGTTCTTGGGAAGCTTCACTCATCTTCCTGGACTATAAAAGGCTAACACAGGGTTCATACTGTATATATGATAGTAAAATTCAGAAGTTTCTAAGGATTTTTTCAGGAGTACAGTACAGAAAATTCAGGAGAAAAAGAAAAAAAAAATCAATTGTAGGGTAGTGTGAGCAATTTTTATAAAACTGGCAAAAAAGTATACTAAATATCAATTCTCCCATCTTTCCCGATTGCGGTGACTTGGAACATGTGCGGTAGACTTTCGGGGCCAAGTAAGGTCAGACGTAAGAATTCTGGATTCCAGCGACTTTCTATCAATAAGGAAAAATGGTAACGTCATATTTTTTATGTTTTATCATAATTTTATCTTTTGCTCTTCGATTGTAATTTTTCAGGAGACAAAAATAAATATCAGGCTAAAAAACACAATTTTCAGGAGTTTTCAGGGCCCTTATAAAAAAAAGCGAAATTCAGGAGTTTTTCAGGAATTTCAGGAGGAGTACGAACCCTGCTAACAGCAGCTCTATAGTTCAGTTTTATAGTTAAGATCAGTGAGCTCTGCAACTTCAGTATAGCTCCTGCTCAATTGTGACTGAGTTATATAAGTGTACTTCTTCACATATTTGAATTTGTGATTGTTTACAGTGAATAACTGACAGAAAATTAAATTATTTTAATCAAAGGAACCTGGAACATCATTTGCACATCCTACTGTACATTAAAGAAGGTACATGGTGCAAAAATATCAATGCCATATGATTTAATGTAAAATGCTTTACTTACTGAAATCATTATCTTCATCAGTATTAGTTTCCAGTTCATTAATGCAACAAGAACTATACATGCTAGACATAAGGGATTGTTCTTCAACTTGTCTCTGAAGACTTTCGATTTTTGCTTCATAATTCTGCAATTAAATAAATGATGTAGAGATGAAAGTTCATGTTTACTTACTGTGAAAGGAGCCTTTGGTGTGGGGAAAAAAAAAAACCTAGATTCAAAACTTAAATGAAATCAGATTTACTACACTATGAATACATAATGCAACAAAAATTCAGCTTGGTTTTTTTTCTCTTCAAAAGTATATATAGAAGCAAACAAATATTAGTTTCAATTATGGAAACAAGTAAATCAAATATTTTCAGTCTGTCTTCTCGAGTTATATACATACTTGCAGTACGAGTATGGTGTTGCCTGTGGAATCAGGACTTCAACAAAATAAACAAAAAAAAAAAAAAAAAAAAAGAAAGAAAGAAAGGAATGCCCACAATTACACGAAAAAGTTTTGAAAACCAAAGATGCACATTATTTGATTTTTTCGCTTATTTTTTTTTGTGATAATGGCATTTGAACGGTAGGAAAACTGTACAGAGTAAGTTAAGCCAATACAATATTAAAAAATTTCAACGAGAAAACCATTATATAAAAAAGCTCAGAATGACACAAACAGACATTTCCTTTTATAAGTTTAGATTGATCATTGTCATGATTTTACTTTGATTTGCTTCGTTTTCTTATAACGAAATGAGCTTAATTAAAAAAAACATACTTTCACATCTTTATTATAATTATGTTTTGAGGTACACTATACATAATGTTTATGTCTAATAAAAAAATATGTATTAAGTCAGAACATTCCAGTATTGTTTGCGTTACGACTGCGTCCAGCGAAATTATTTCTAACTATTCCGTGCGAAACGTAAACAGGGAATAAATCAAGGCTGGTTTTTTCCCCTGCCAGATGGCATAGCCAGGGCGAAACAGTGACCTTCAGTATAAGCAGGTTTATCTCGTAGGTCACGGTGAAACAGAGTGGTTCTTCACTGTCAGCATTTGAGAAAAATTCTCTGATCCCACCAAGAAATAAATTAATTTAAAATCGGAGAAATAAAAAATTTTAACAGTTCTTGTTTTAAATCAAATAAAATTAATTAAATTACTACCTAAAAAAATTTGAAAATGATATCTTTATTAGAACATAGCATGCAAGAGTTTTAAGAATTCCGGATAAATTTTTTTTTTGTAAAGTGTCTATTTTTTAAAAAATTCCCAAAATTCAGTAAATTACGCTAGACGTTTGAAACAAACTTCACTATAATGGAAAACGTTTGCTCTTTCTGATGGTGTATCTATTTTTTTTGTATCATTATCCAAAAGCATGCTATCAAGAAATTAGTGCGAAAAATCATCCAACACAACACAAAACATTAAATAAAAAGTTTTCTAGATAAAATTTTAAAATTCTGGCTACGAGGTGTATTGAGTCACCATTACGACTACCTGTGTGCCATATTTCATGGCTGTAAGTGTGATAGATTCATCTGGACATGGCACACACACACACAAACACTTCCTTTTATAAGTATAGGCAATCAAAAGTTTCAAAAGACAGCCTGCTGCTGACTTTTGAACTGGGAGGAATGTTTACAATATTGAGTGCATCTCCTAAAAGACTTCTTGATAAAATACATAGTTCTTTCTTGATCTTAATCCACTAATGCCCAGCACCCTCATATAAGGACACTTACATTTCGCTTCTGGGGCTAAACTGATTGAATTCCATTTTTTCTTCTTTTGCTTTGTCTAAAAAGTCAATATGTATTCCCAAACTCCTAAACTGGTTTCAATTGGAATATACCACCCATTTACCAGGCGTTGAAATCAAAGTGTCCTGATTTTGAAATTGGTATTTCCCCCCCCCTCTTTTGATTTATTTTCAAAGGGGGAAAATAAATCAAAGGTAATAACAAGGAAATCAAAAGCAATCTATATTTTTCAATATTTTAAAAATCTTATAATGTGCATCAGTAAAAAGGTTTCAAAAAATGCTTTTCTATCAATTTTTTGAATTATTAAAATACAGTGGATGCTGATTGCAGAGATCACGGATGTAACAATCAATTGGTTGTACTGATCAAAATAACGTGGAATGAATGTCCGATATCTAAATACAAAGAAAGTCCACTGGTTCTAGTGATCAACAATTTGCTTGTAGTGATCGGTTTTGAAGACATGATGCCACAGAACATGACGAAAATAACAAAAGGGTAAAAAAAGAATCAACCATTAGCACAAGAAATTCTGCAAGCCCTTCATATTTTGAGAAGATAAGTCCAATGCCGTGCTGAATCTTTTGATGAGCATTATTCATATGAAAGTTTCATCTGCTGAATGCTTGAAAAAAATACAGGTTACTCATGATAAATTTTTTAAGAAATCTTAAAAAATTAAGCGTGCATTAATTTTTTTTCAATTTTTTACATTGCATTGATTTTCTTTTTCTAATTGAAACTAACGAGTCCATACCAACATTGTTGTGTGGTTTGTTTTTTTGTACATCTGTAGATTTGTATTGTTTTTGAAACAATACAAATACATTTTGGATGTAGAGATCATTCAGATGTAGTGATCACCTTGGCTTTAACTCCATGATTTAAATTAACTTGAGCATTACGGGTTAAGGTTTATATTTCGGAAATTTCTAATACTGTGCTTCCATAAAAAGTGATAATAATGACAGAGTTTTACAATGAAAGATCTTTGCAGTTTTAGAATTTTTTGCTAGAAAGACATGCACTCAAATTATATTTTAAATAAGCAACAACCTCCAACAGGGTGGCCACTCTCCAGACAAACTAAAATTCCCTGAGATTTCCAGGTTTTCCAGAGTAAAATTTCAAAAATTCCAGACACCACGACAGATTTTTCCCAGATTTACTTTATTAAAAGACTTATTTAAACAACATAATATATAAATCAATGACTATATGGCATGTTACAACATTAAATTACTCACTCACCCAGCTCATTCTCAAAAAAAAAAAAAAGTTTGATCTTAATTATTTTTAAAAAAGCACAAGATCTAAGTGAATCTCTGTAATGTAAAATCTTGATGATAATAAGAACATTCTTTTGAAGAACATGATAAATACTTCACAATCATATAGATAAATGTAAATTATCCTTGGAAACTATTTAATGCAATCCTTTAAGACAATCACAAAAACCTCCTATGCAGTAATTTTTTAAAAATAAAGATAAGTAACACAAACAAATGCCTGATGCTGAATTTACATTTTTTTAAACATATTTATAAAAAAAAGGGAATGTTGTAAGTATATAAAAAAAAGTGTAGAAAAACTCTAAAATGCAGAATTTTATATGATATAGGTGTAAACGTTACAAATATCCACAGTTGTTTTACCTAAACTAAATAGACAGTTAAAGCCCAAGGCTAAAAACTATTAATGCATTTATATTTCTGTTACAAATTTTAATTGGAAGCATGATTTTAAAAAATCTTATATTAAAATTTACTATACATATATCATTACTATATATTTATTTATCAAAATAAATCCAAAAAAAAAATTATAATATATTAAAAATTACAAAGTTACTGAAACAAAATTATATCAAGAATTTAAAAAATATACACGATTCCAATAAATAAAAAAAAAGGTGAAAACAATCACAAAAATCAAAAAGTTAAACAATCTTATTTAAATGTTTGAAAATCAATTTTTAATGGCTTTCAATTGTTCATCAATTAGAGAAGATTCTTTATGAAAGTCTGCCATCAATTTTTGTTTTTTTGCCTGCAATTCTCTCTTCAACATATCCTTTTTCCTCTTTTCTGCAACTGCCTGATCTTTTTCTCTTGATGTCTCCTTCCTTCTTTCTAATGCCTCGAGATATCGATTGTGGGAGTTTTTTACAAAGTTTATCATCGACTTTGTGATAACCAAATCATTAATACCACCCGCACCTACAACACCATCATAAATTTGCCTTAAGGCAACTAAACTTTCTTCAAGTTGATTTTCTATCAAACATTCTGAATTTATAGAAAAACCTCTTTCTACAAAGGCACTCCCATGTGACAATATGAGGATGAATTTTACGAAAGACCGTAAATTATCTGGAGAATTGCAGACTTCAAACAAAGAGAAGAAAACATCGTCCAACCGTTCTTTTTCCCTCTTGAATTTTTCCATGTACTTCTGAACAACAGGATTTCGGATGAAAACTTTAAAACTTTCCTTTACACCATCAGCCTTTATCCCAGTTATCCAGTTATTGGACACCATAATCTCCAGACAAACTGAAAGGCGTTTATCAGCAATGGTTGGGTTTAAAATAACACTTGGATCCAGACAAGATATCCCCTTTGTAAATTGGAACTTCAATGGAGACCTCTCAAAAACCTTTTCACAAAATGTTTTGTATGCTGTTGCACAGTCCTTCCTAAAGGTGTAATCATCAGAGGGTGAGGACTCTTTTATTTTCCGCATCTCATCCTTCACTGCAAAGCTAAGGGCTACTTTATTGCTTGGAAGTAGATTGTCACTCAATGCTAAGTCTATTTTTTCTAGCCTAGATGAGTTTTTTTCTAAAACATCTGCTTTCACAAACTTATCAAGAACAGATTTTAAAATTGACATTAATGTCTTGAAAATGAAAGGTGCTAATGGAGCATCACTCTGAAATTCAGTGAGAAATGGCTGAACAGCAGCAGCTAATGACTGGAAAAATGCCAATTTGGCAGCAAAAAATGGATCTTTGATACACTCTGTAATTGTCGTAAAATTTTTTGTGCTAACATAGCTTTTTTTCTCTTTTTTTGCTGCTTTTACAAACTCCGCAACAGCAGAGAAAATTTCTAATGCCCGCTCAGCAATATCTACATTTTCAATCCATCGAATTGCACAAAATTTCTTGGGGAATTTTTCACATCCAGTTAAATGAGTAAAATCAGCTCGATGTGATGGGACGTCTTTAAATATGTAGTGCAGTGCACGTAAAAAGTCAACTACTTTCCATTCTGTCGCCTTAATTGCATGTTTGAACCCACAGTGGATTGTATGAAGCCCACAGCTTCCGATATCCAAGATGATAGGATCTTGCGGTGTTACCTCAAGCTCCATTTTTAGATCTTTAAGAAATTTGTGATTAACATTAGGCCCATCCATTGATATCTGTATAATCTTATTACTATTGATAGAAAATTGGGTCAAGGCCTCTTTAAAACTCTGTAACAAATCTCTTGCTGTGGAATGGCCGAGAAACATAGATGTTAAATATCGGGTCTGAACTTTATTTACATCTTTATTCCAAAACCGGATGCTTAAATCCATTTGCTGCTTTTGAGCGATTTTATTGAGGCTTTCATCAAAACCAACAACCAAATGACTGCAATCGGCTAGCATTTTTTGCAACTGCAACACAAAATATGGAGCAATACCATGAACACAAGTATATGCAATTTTGGTTCTTTGAAGCGACATCTTCTTTACAATCTCGCTGTCAGTAAACATTCGTTTCATTAAATCAACTGCCCATCCTGCAGAACGAAAAGAAGAGTGTTCCATCACCGAATACAAGCACCACAAAATTTCTGCTTCTGAAACAGTTTCTGGTCTCAGATAAGTCAATAAATTAGCATCCTGTTTTGGAGGCACGTTTTGACAACTTGACACATCTTGAACAACTTTTTTAGGATATTCATCTCTCAGATCCCGAGACCCTTTGCGAGCAGCAATTGCCTTCTCGTGCTTCTTGGATTTTTGGTGGCTTGTTAACGCTTGCTTTCCCATATTGCTTAGTGAAAAAGCACTGTTGCATAACAAGCACATAGCAGAATATTTGTTGGTTTGACATTCACGTAGCCACGATGCATACTCTGGAATTTCCAGCCATTCCTGTTTGAATGACGTTTTAAAGCTGGGCGCCATTGTTTTAGAATACCTAAAAACAAAAAAAATTCCTTACACCACACTTTACTTTATTTTTGATTTTATAAACAAGTATAGCCACAGGGAAAAAAAAATACAAATATAGAGAAACCTTCTACAAATAAGAAAACTGTTGCCTTCTCAGAATAAAGAGTTTAGTTAGTCACATTATATATTAAAATAATGTCTAGAAATTACAAATGAATTACAAAAATATTTAAGTTCCATAAACCTCAGGGTGAAAGAAACCCTAAAACAAAATCAGTGATGAAAGCATGCTGGAACACGCTCTGGTAAAAGATCTGGAGAGGTAATGCCGTTCCAGTTAAAAATTATCATACAATTCTATGCACAACTACTTTAAAACCTAAAAAATACTTCATTATTAATGTATATCTGTTTTAAATTTTATTTTAAGAAAACCATTTGTCCATTTTGAAATTGGCAGCTATTAAAAAGGAAGTCCTCTAATTATCCAGTAGATTTTAGACTAATTAATACAATGAAACAAAAATATACAGTAACTAGGATTAATTAAATAAAATAATTATTTTGATTAATAATTCATTATAATAAATGCCAGGATCATTTTAATTTTTTTGCTAACTTTTATTAGATATATACATGATAATAGTATCTTATTTTAAAATTCGCTCTCTTAAAACTTGAATCTATAATTAACTGTATTGCTGTAATGTCAAATATTTCTTATTTAAAATGTTCCCAAAAAGCTAATAAAAAATATTAAAATAAAATGAAGACAAATGTTCCCAATATATTTCAGTGACAACCAACTTGTTACTTATACCTAATCTCCTATGTTAATTTAAATTAATCATACAAAATTTTACAAATATACGCAATCCCTACCCGGTTTGAAGATAACGTCTTGTACCATAAATTTAATTCAAAATAAACATGCTCGAGTAAAATTAAGTTGAATATTTAAATGTGCAATAATAATAAAAAGAAATCGGTAAATTGAATTTAGAATACAAAATAAAGACTTACCAATTCTATTTAAATTAACTTCATCCAAGAGTAATACAACCTCTTTTTTTTATTTCGAACTAGAAACACGTGCCGCAACGGCGTCTTATTCCACACAGAAGAAGAATCTTGTTCTAGAAGACACAATACTTCCAATTGCCAGATCTAAAATGTAAAATCGTAAAGAAGAGAAGAGGAAAAACTTCATATGTTGTCAAACCGATAAACGTCCTTGAATCAGTATTCGAAGTGCTCATTGGTGGAGAATCACGTGGTTCTTGAACGGGATTGCGATAAAGTGGATGCACTGAAAATCCGGTCGATAACGTCACACGTCTCCGTGGATAACGTTAGTGCGCAGAAATTCCGCGGTGGCTCATAGAATTTCCAGTGTCGACTGTGAAATTCCCTGAGTTTTCCCGGTTTTCCAGTGGTATTTCAAAATTCCCTGAGAATTCCCGGTTTCCAGAGTGAGTGGCCACCCTGTCCAATGATGATGGAATCAAATAGAAATTTCCATAAGAATGTAAACACAATGAATGAACACTGAAATGCAAATAACTGTATTTAATACATACTACAAAGGAATTTTAAGAAAGTTTCTTTAATTATTTCAATGTTTTAGTAACATTAGAATTAATTATATCATACAACCAGCGGGAGTGGCCTCCCTAAAACTTTCTCGCATACGAATAACATGGGAAGGGGGAAAATACTTGCTCCAGCGTTTGCAGCTTTTTTTTTTGCGTAGAATGGAGAAAAAAACAAAATAGGTAATTTCAAGGCATTTTTTTAACTGATTTAAACGAAAATTGGAGACAAATCTACAATTAGGGTTTCAAGACTGCACACGAAATTTCATTTATCTAAGTAATTTTGTAAAGAAGTTATGGCGTTCAAAAGTATGCGATTATACAGACGGTCAACCCTTTGACAGATTTGGCCCAAAATTTTATATAGACCTATATTTCTGATGAAAAAACTGTGTACCAAATTTTATCCATCAAGCTATATAAGTGTTTGAGTTATAGAGTTCACATGAACGCGGACAGACAGACTTCCAGTAGACGGATTTTGTCCAAAATTTGATGGAAACCAACAAATTAAGTGTAAAGATAACATACCAAATTTCTTCCCATAGTGATAACAGTTTTTAAGTTATTGTGTTCACAGACAGACAGATATAATTCCAAAATTGTGTTTTTCGGACTCGGGGAGGTCTAAAACATGCAGATTTGTCAAAATCTCGAGTTCGAATTTTTTAACGATTACAATACTTTCTCTTTGTATACGAGAAAGTAAAAAGCAATGAACACTTTTTCTGCTCATTCCCCATTACTGAGGGCACTGAGCACAGCTTATGGCTAAATTTTTGATAAATAATGTTTAAATAAGGAAATATTACACTCAAAATAAATGAAAATAATAATAATAAAAATAATGCTAACCTTTTTCTCTTGCTGAAATATTTGAACAGCTTCTTCTTTTTCCTTTTTGTGCTGTTCTTCAAGAGCTGTTAACCTGCAAAAATTTGTTATAATTGTAAAGTAAGAGAAGCAATCAACTCAGACACTACACTTTTTAATTTACAATACTTCAGTTTTTTTATTATTTTAATTTAGTTATGCTTCAATTAAATCAAATTTCAGATTTAAATAATCCATATCAATGGCATGAATTCCATGACAAAGTTCTGAATCTGGGAATTTGTCAAAATTTATTTCCCAAGAATTAAATCTAAGAAATATTACGAAACATCAAATTTAGCAAGAAGATTAATATACAAAATTATTTAACGATTCATTAATACTTTTACTTTTAGTAATAGAAAATAGGTAAAATACTAACTTTTTCTCCATTTCTGTTTTTATATTTATACCTTGTTTTTCTAATAACTCTAATTGTGCAAATGTCCAATCCACGGGTTCAGTGCCTGCATAGTTCAAAATAGAAGTATCCTTAGGTAAAATACCTAAGTTCAAAAATAAGTTTTATAACTGGTTCACAGCAACACACAAGATGCTATTATAATAAATGTTAATAAATGCTAAAAAAAAAAAAAAAGCTAAGTAAGCGAAGTCAGATTAAACTTACTGTTGTTTGTTGTTTCAATGAAAGACTTCCTGCACTCACGAGCTGTAAAAATAATTAAGAATTTAACTAAATTCAACCTTTCAACAAAAGACAGCATTGTATGTAAATAATAGATTGTCTTCCAGTACCTTGTTCAGGGTTCTGAAATCTGAATACATGGTATTTTCCTAATATAACTCTGGAGCCTGTTTGCAATACAACTTCATCCACCACTTCTCTTCCATTTACATAGCACATTGCATTTGGGCAAGCTTTCAGTGTAACAGTTCCTTTAACAAAATACATGAAACAATTAAGCAGAATGGAAATTATATAATATAAACTTTCAAAATTAAAACACAGTTCCCACTCTTATTGAGGAAAAAAATCCAAGGATATTTCCAGGACCTTTTAAAGAAAATTCAATGCCCATAAAACTTCATATTTTAGACATAAAAAGTGCAAATGATAAATTTAAATCAAATTAATCATTTGCATTTTTATTTTTGAAATAAAAAAAATTGATATGTAGATCTACAATTCTAATGATAAACTGTGTTCCAAATTTTATCAAACTAGCTATTCAAGTTTTTGAGTTATTGTGTTCACATGAACACAGACTTTCCCTGGCTCTATGAAATCAAATAACATACATTTTGAAAACAGATTTCATTGCACAGAAAATCTGCAATTGATATTTAAAACAAAATTCTGTTCAAATATATCAGTTACTTTAAATAAAAATACATTAAGATAATTGCAGAACTATTTTACTCGACAGAGAAATACTCTCAGTAGCATTTACTGTATTGTCAAATTACATTCTGTCTTTGAATATACCAAGAGAGAAAAAAATGATGATTGACAGCATTCCCAAACAAACACTCTTTTTCTGGTGATGGAATTCTCAAGACAAAATCAAGTCACAAACTGGTTTTCTCTTCTGTCCCCAAAAATATTGGATGGATATTTTGCTTATTTTTCAAGGACCCAACAAAAAAAAATCAAGTACTTTTCCAGGGCCCTGAAAAAGGCAAATAAAATTCAAAGAGTTTTCAAGGATTTTGAAGGAACGTGGGAATCCTGTAAAAAGTATACTTCCAAATAAAGTGAAGATAATGATAAAGTTTATTATTAAAGATTTTCAGAAAATTGAGAATTTTCTATTAGAAAGATATATGTTTAATGTCCATTTTAAATAAATAGCAACATTTGAAGGTCATCTTTTAAACTTGAAAATTTAAAAATCAATGAATTAGTCTTTTATATTTATGCCTCCCTCAAATTATATGTGAAATTAATAATGGTATAATACAAATAAGAAGATGGATACAAAGAAAATTACCATACCTCCGAAATTCTCAAACATACAATGCTCATTAAGTATATGCGAACCAGTGAGCTTGATATCTTGAGGTACATTCGCATCAGGACGTCCAACTCTGTTCACAAAAAAGCAATAATTTTAAGGCTATTCACATTTAAATAATTAGAAAGTACAGTATATAATTTTTACACCCATCTCAGTTGCAATTAATAGATGCGCATTATTATAATTATTAAAACAAGTTGAATGTTAAAATCAACATTTTTAAATATTTTATTACACAAAAAAGGCAATTGAAATTTGTACAGAGATATTAAAACATTATATTCCTTTTTTTAAATTAAAGCAACAACTAGACTTTTAAAAGTTCAGTTAGATAATGACCATTATAATCATTACATTTTATTACAACATTTATTTAAACAGAAATTTTTTAAAATTCATAATTAGAATTCATGTTTAGCAATGATTTTTTAAAATTCATTCACAAACAAATTAATAACATATCAATAATAATAAAAAGAAATTCTAATTGTAAAATTTTAATTCTAATTGGTATATTTTTTATACCACTTTCTTGTAAATTTTATATCAATCTAGCAAATTTGTATTACATCCGAGGACATTCAAGATTTAAAAATATTTTTAATAGTTACAAAAACATATGGTAAATTAAAATATACCTTATAATGCCATCTTTAATGTAATAAATTAAGCATTCTGACATCAATGGATCTTCATTCAAATTAACCAAATGAGGGGTCTATAAAAAAAAATACATGTGCAAAAAGTAAGAAATATGACATTGGCATTTTAAACATACAGCTAATACTTTTACAACAAAACATTTTAACAAATTTAGTTAATATTTTCATGCATAATAAAATTTCAAACCTATTTTATTAATTGTTCTACAACAAACATAATAATTATTAGTAGTAATAATAATAATCTATTTTGTCCATTCTTTTATGTCAATCCATAAAAGCTAAATCCCAGTCAAGACAAATCTACCTTTCAGTTCCTTAATATTTAATACACAATATAATTTGGCTCTAATAATTCATTATTGTTTATTATGTCATAGCTATGGAGATATACAAATTGTAGGAAATTGACCTTTTCTCTTTGCCTACACATGTATAACACACGATGTATAAAGAAATTATTAGAACTATTAACAAATCGAAGAATAAAACTAGGATTGAAAATGCTGAAATCCACTTTTTCTATGCACTTTGCAAATCAACTAATAAAATTGGTTTTCAAATGAAAAGAAAATTTCTTTATATGAATTCATAAACAGCTTTAAATAAATAATAACTAAATAAAAAATGAAGTTAATCAGGAAATAAGTGTTATAATATTTTGATAGAATTTCTTATCTCATGTATGGATGTGCAGGATAGTTGAGTGAAAATATACTTTGATATAATAATATCACCTTCATTCCCAATATTTCAAAACTTAAGAAATCAACAGATGATGCTTCAGAAATAACAGATCTTAGTAATGAAATTAAAGGCTTAAACAAATAGATCAAAAGATACCTTTTTGGGAGAAAATACACCCACAGTGTCACCATCTTCCCGTAAGGCCACACCCATCTCAGCAAACACAGCTTCCCTAAAAAATTAAATATGACAAGAAATGAATATTTTAAAAACTATTTTGACAAAACAAAGTTTGAATAATAGTAATACCTTTGTAAACGTATTGCTTCGGTCTTTTTAAGTTTTTCCTCCCAAGTTTCATTTAACTCGGCAATGAGTTTTTCTGACTCTTGTAACTGTTCAATGACATCTTCACCACTCTGAGAAACGGTCCTCTGTTTTTTCTTATTGATGGCATTCTTGTTATTTTCATCTAGTAAGAATGAGAGCATAAAAAATTAACTAAATTTGCTTCTAAAAAGCAGTTAAAATCAAGCCATTTATAAGTGCTACCAAATTACCTTTGAAACTTATGTTGCAAACAACTTAAAAAGACTGGCATCTTGTTATGCAATATACACAAATAAGTGCAAGACTAACAAACTGTATATATTTAATACTTAAAGGTGAATAGAAAGCTAATTTAGAAATGCAAAAATGGCTAAAATATTAATTATATAACATTACCAAGATAATATAGAATAAAAGTGGAAACATTTTGATGATTAAAGTTAATAAGCATAACAACCAGAAGACTTATCTGTAAAAGATGCTGGAATTATTAAAAAAAAAATGTGAATACATTAAAATAATAATACAGAGAATTTTCTTGTAGAATAAGTATAAAAATCTAGTTATTCTATAACTATTAAAGCAATTACACAGTGAGCAACTAGTAAAGCCAAACATTTTACACTTGCAAGCTGAAACACAGCAAACTGAAACTTACAGGCTTTACCAGAATTATCAAATCCATCGACAGCTTCAAAAGCAAAAGAATCAAAATATTTATGATTACTATCATTTGTAAAGGTGGAATTCCAACAATAAGTAACAATTAATAACTCTTTGCATTAAATTGAGGAGAAATCACAAGAAATAACTGCAGAGATACTGCAACATATACATTAACCCAGTCTGCAATTTGGATAGTTGACAAAGAATCAATGCTATCCAAATCTGTTTGTTAGTGTGACTTTTTATATAAATTCCTGAAATGGTTGATTTACTCAACAAATCCCTGAATAATAATATGGTCACTCTTTGATGATCGCAGAATGGGTTAAATATCTTAGATAAGTTTGAAAAAATAAGTTTAACTCGAGTTCACTTGCTCAAGAATAAAATATGAAAAAAAGAAGCACTAAAAAAAATCTCACCATCTGCATCAATACCACCGGCACGTAGCATAGCCTTGAGTCTCTCAATTTCATCTTTAAGTTCTCGTATAAGTTTAGCGTTCGCATCTTCATTAACAACAGCTTTGCAAACAATCTGTTTAGCTCTGTCAGCATACCTAAAGAAATATAAAAGCTTAAAATATTGACAGTAAAAAGCAATAATGAATTTTTTTGAAAGAATGATTATTTGTATAAAATTTATTCATTTAGATCTGAATTAATTCACATTCCAAAACCATAAACTCAACATATCACAATACATGAAGTAAGTAAAACTCACGTACCTCAATGTGCTTAGAGTTTCATCATAATTTATATCAGCAGGACTGATAGCAGCAATCATAGCTGTTTTAGAATTTCCACCTGATTAAATTAGAATTAAATTATAAGTCAATTTTTTTTATATACTACAAAGGAATAAAAATCTCAGTACACACAAATTTGTGATTTTTATACCTAGATTTTCTCTTAATAGCCATGTTAAAGCTGAATCTCGATACGGTATAAAATCAGCCTTCTTTTTCTTTTTTGTAGCCTAAACAAAATATGTAAAAGTATTTAATGCATATAGTTAAATATCAGTGTGCACTTAGATCGAAATATACTGAACTAACATAAAAGTTCAAAGAAAAGATAGATAAAGAAAAATGGATTATACTCACAGCCTTCCAAATGAAAAATTGGCAAAAGAAGAAAGAATGAAAAGATAATTTAGTTTCACTGCAATGTTTCGATTTCATGCTTAATAAATATTTGATTTTTCTACCACAAACATTTATGACAAAAACCCCTTTCAACAATATTGACATTGATGATAATTTGAAAAATATATGTCAACACAAAATATCAGAAAGAAAATGCTGAAGTCAACTTACAATTTCAGCTAGAGCAGAAATAACTTTTCCTAGAGTGGTCAGTGATTTGTTTATGTTTGCACCTTCTTTCAGGCGAGTTCCTTGAGCTCCTGTTGAATCAGCTCTCTCACTACCAGCTAAATCTACCAGACTAATTTTGCTAAGCTAAAAATATAAGTTAAAATAGATTTTTTTTTATTTTGTTATAAACAAACTCAAATATATACATTAAAAGTAAATGCCACAAGTTAAAAATTTTTTCACTTTGATTACATTTACTATACATAAAAATTCAATTTTCAGTCTTTGTCAGAGCACAAGCGATTCATATGAGAAAAGATTTAAAGAAAGATTTCTTAAGCAGTACACTTTTTGAATATATATATAATGATTTTGTTGTTGTAGTCATTAAAAGGCCGAATAAAGAGCTATTTTTTATTTATTATTCAACATATGATGAGAGTGGTGGAATATACGTACATCTCGTATGAAAGTTTCAAGTCAAAAGAGAACAGAAAATCCCTGAGTTCTCTCAGATAGGGGATTAACATATAGACACATTATATTAACATATATATTTTTCTTAAACCCCAGTTTTGTTTCATTTCCCACCCTGGAGATATATTAAATCGCGCATTTTGACATATTAATTACTAAAAGAATACTTTAATCACTTCCACACACGCCCACAGAAATCATGAATCAGAGACTTGTTGTCATCATACTTTTCCCTAAAACATCTATGCAACTTGCTAAAAATAGCTAATATTCCCTTCACTTAATCACATATCTATACGTTAATCCCCCTATCTGAGAGAACACAGGGATTTTTCTTTCTCTTTTGGCTTGTAAACCTTGTATAAGATGGACGTATATCCTCCACTCTCCTCATATCTGTATATGTTCATAAATAAATGAAACTTAGCTCTTTACTGGGCCTGTTTATTACTTATTATGACTACATCATATGAAATTATTATATATATATATACAAGAAATTGAACAATTTGATAAAGTAGTTTATTTCTCAAGTTACATTTTCATGATAAATCCCAGTATTACTTTTGCAACAGTTTTATGAAATATGATAAACAATAAATACCTCACAGGTTTTAAATGTCACATTATTCAAAAACAACTATTTAAAAATATATCTTCAATGATTATATTGTGCAACAAAAATCAATGAAGTTGCTGTAATTCTAAATGAACTTGATGTGCTGAAAATGAATATGATCATAAAAAATCTGAAATGTCTCTATATTTTTTTGTAATACTTAGCTACAAGTATGTCCTAATATCTCTCACCAACTATGTATTTCTTGCATAATATTAGATTCCTCTGTAAATAAATACAGTCAGAAATAATAAATTAAAATAAATTTATCAAAAATAATCACTGTAATCATTATACAATTAAAATAAATAACATAATACTTTTTCCCTCCAAATTTTTTAATATAAGGTCTTATAAGGCTCTAACAGACATGACACACTCTTGGAACAAAAAAAGCTGAACTTCATAAATAATTTATCGTGCCAAACACAGACATTGAAAATTAAAATAAGTATGAATAATTGAACAATAAAATGTATAAATTTATACAAAAAGTGCTTGAGATATTAAATATATTATAGAATTATTATAAGTACATATAAAAGAAAATTAATGGATTAAAAATAAATTACGCAGAAAGTTTGTTAAAATAAAAACTATGGTAAAAATTATCTCACTAAAAAAATTATGGCCACTTAAAAGCTTTTTTTATTTATACATTATTTTTAATCCTCTTTTTGAGCTAACAGTTTAAGCTTTTTTTTATGCTTCAGTCTGCTATTTTCCTCAATTTCCAAATTTTTTTTATAGCTGTCTTTCTTTGATGGGGGCCTTTTAATTATTTTTTTTCTCAAAAGTTCCACCTGGTTGCATTTGCTTGACGACCTTAAATTTTTCCACATTACTATCAATAGCATCATGTCAAATCTAATTTTTTAAAATAATCAATTCTAAATTTTCGAAAATACTTAACAGCAGATTGCTCTTTGCTCATCATTTGTATTTAACATTGTGAATTGAAGAACATGTTTCAATATGCATTCTTCCTGATCTTTTATCTATCAAATCTGACATTATGTTGAATGTGCACATGGCGTGCAGCTTTTGTTTGCATGTTACTCGCGTCTTTTGCATGTGTACCCCCATCCCCCAACACATTAACAAAAATTTTAATGCAGATTTGCATCGATCCCAAGAATGATTAAATTTGATGCCGAAAAAGCGGAAATCCGCGTTTCCGCGGAAATGTGTCATGTCTGCTCTAAATTACATTATTTTCTGGATCTGAACTTCCCAATTAAATTTTTTAATATAATTTTTCTTGTTGGAAAAGTCTTTTTGATACAACAGTATAAAGTAAAAATTATGAAAACACAATTTCGATGCTGATGAATTGATCTGATTTATTATTATTTTCTCTTTCAAGGTCAAGGAATTAAAAATTGATGAGTATTTTTAAAAAAATAAAATCAGACTGAAGAATAATTATCCCATACTGAAGTTGAGTCAATAGTAACATTAAAGTTTGGACAAATATTTCAGCACTCAGATGAATATTTTGATTAATCATCAACTTTAACTTAACAATGAGATGGTATTATAAATATATTTTATAATAAAAATATACATTTATAATACCATTATTAATAGAGTAAAATTAGTAATACCTTTTCAGCAGTGAGACCACTCGTTTTGTCATGTTTCTTCTGGGTGAAAATAATGGTAAAAACAGCATGAGAACGACTACTTGTTTCATTCATGTTGGTAGCTGCAACAGTTCTAAAATTGAGACAGAATTAGTCTCATGTAAAAATAAAACATATGCCCGAATACACTTCAGTATACATAATGCATTCTCAAATTCTATGGATATACAATTATGCTATATGTCATGAAATGAGAATGAAATAGGAGACACAAAAAAATTATAATTAACAGTATTTTGGTTTCCATTATAATTAAATTATAATGGAAATCAAAATACTGAGAATGTAATAAACAGTGTTAAAGATTAAGTTTCATATTTATAAATTATATAAAATGATTGAAATAAAATAAACTGAAGAATTTGATGGATAATAATTAAGATATTTGAGGATTTTGAATAGTAGTTTCTAAAAGCTTTAAGCTCAATAAACACACTTAGAAATAAAGTAGGTTACAGACTGAGCATGATTTTAAAACCTAATACTAAGAAATCATCATTACATGAATTTGAAGATCCTTACCTAGCCTTGTTTCCTTCATCCATTAAATAATGGATATCCTGATATGAAGTGACAGCTAGTTTAGAAAGATCTTCAACATATGGGCCCAACAAAGGATGTTCTCTGACTCTGAGGTTGTTTTTATTTTTGGGGTTCAAAAGATCACGGACTCTTTCACAATATATCTCCATATAGCTTACCTATTATTGGATAGAGATGTTGGAAATTTTTATATCATATATTACAGAAATATTATTTATTGAAGTTATTTATATTTCTTAATTATAATTGTATTTAATTATTTTAGATATTTTTTTGATTGAAAAGTAAAAATTTCATGCAATTCAAGGTGATATTATAACTAATAATAAAAGAGAAAGTATGTGTGTGCGTCTGTTGGTGCTCTACAGAACAGACTGTTGAACTTAAGCTACCAAAATTGGTACAGGTATACTTTGGAGGGTGGGAATGTGCACCTCAGAGCCATTTTTTTTTTCAATTTTTTATTCAAATTTTAATTATTTCTAAATTAAGCCAAATTTTGACGTATTTTGCCTTTTTTCCGTCAATAACTTCCGAAAAAATTATTGCATGAAAATTATTTTTATACCAATTTAAAGTGCAAACAATTATCTTTCCAATGATATTAGTATGAGTACTGTACATTAATTAGTTTGAATTTTGAAAGGTTTCTAATCATCATTAACTGCTGTCAAGGTCACTCAAGGAGACCACTTTTCTTTTCATCCGAACGGGGAGAACAAAGGTAGGGAGGAAGAACGAGGAGCAAACAGGTTATAGAGGGTTCGGAGAGGGAAAATTTCGTAGATCATTTTTTTTTTCCGAACATTTTTGATTTTAATGAATTATTGATAGAAAATTTTGACATTAAAAAATTCAAATTTTAATGCAATTTAAATGCATTTGGTAAGTAAAACACTTTCTGCGAGGTCTTATCAAAATTTTAGTATTGATTCTAATGATATGCCGAACCAATATTTCAAAAAATTCACCTAGAATAAACAAATAGAAAGGAACAGAATATGGAATATTACATAAAAAAAACATTTAAATAGTTTTTTGCTCAGATAAATGTTTTCTGATATCACACATAATTATATTTCAAATAACCTTTAATATTTTGCTTGAGTTACAGGATTATTGCTTTTTTTAATTCCAAATAATACTTTATTTTTATCGAAATATCAGATTTGAAATTACATGGATTGTAACATATTTACTTGAAATTAAAATGCATTTCAAATTGCTTCAATAATGTTACAAGAAGTTCAAAGCAATATTTGATAAGTGGCAGCGGATAATTGCATTCATTTAAATTCTGTCAAAATTAGATTTCATTTAGCTACTGACAAACTTTGAAGTTTGACTTGATGTAACTGAAAATGATCAATTTTGAATTTCATTTTTGATTTTGGAGCTATTTCATCTGAAAAGCCACTAAAAATTCAAGATTTTAAACATTTCACTTGGTTTATAGTAGTCATTTGTTGAAATCTTCAGTTTTATCTATCATCTTTCAAGACCAAAAGTTTATGATCAGAAACTTAAATTGGGAACAAATTCATCAGATAGCTTTAGCTCTAAATTATTAATGCAAAATATAAAAATAACAACAAATTAAAACAACTTGCTAATTTCAAATTTTATTGATATAACTGAATCATTTTACCTAATAAGCAAGGCGAACCAGCTGGTCGCTCTAGGCGGCTAGTTATAAAATAAGTATAGATAAGAAGTTCTTTGGAAAAAAATTCTTTACCTCAACTGAATAAAGTGTATCTTCATCTTGTGCATTTTTAATTTTTTGAAAAAGATCTTTACATATGTGAGGAATTATTCCTTCTTGTCCTTCTTCTTGTTTCCCCATCATAGTATAACTCTTGCCAGCTCCAGTCTGACCATATGCAAAAATGCATACATTGTATCTAAGAAAATGCAAAAGTATTATGAAACCACAACAGCTATTTCAATAACATTAAAAAAAAAACCCAGGAAATATTCTTTATTTGCTTTAATATCAGAAATAAATGAATCATACTGCTGGAATGAGAAAGAAAAGATAATAAATAAGCTATAAAAATAAAATATAAAAAAATACATATAAATAAATACCCATCAAACGCATGATGTAACATTTCTTCTCCAATGTCTTTATAAACAGTTTCTTGAGATGCAAATGCTGTGTCAGTTGACTATTGTATACATAAAAAAAGAAGTTTAATATTAGACATGCCAATACCTAATAATTATCAAGTCAATGAGATTCTGGCAAATTCAACAAATGCAATATGTAATTAAGACTTACAAATACAACAAAGTCCACATCATATTATTCTCATTTTTTTTATATTCTTTATTTTATAAAGTATATAAAATCTATTAAAAACTAATAAATCTTCTTAATTTTAAAAACTTATTTTAAAAATTAGGAAGATTTATAAGTTTTTAATAGATTTTGACAAGTTTTTTTAATAAGTTTTGTAAGTTTTAATAAGATTTTGTCTTTAAAAACTTATTTTAAAAATTAAGAAGAATTCTAAAAACAAGCTATTAAAAAATGTTGGAAAAATTGATTTTTTTAATGATGTAAAATGAGGCAAAAGAGTTAAAAGATAAAATTCTAATATTTACTTATGTGATTTCTATATTAAAAATGAATCAAATGATGCCCTTTTAAAATGAGCTTAAACCTAATTTCAAATAAAAAATTCAGGAAGATGCTCCAGCAAACTTGAATTCATACTAACCACAGAATAATACATATATCATTATTTAGTAATAATGTGATGCAATATGGTTTCTTTTAACTTTGAACCCGTTCTGAATGAAGGTTACACGTAAATTTAAATTTGCTTTCTAAACCAAAGACTGTTCAAGAAATTTAAAATAACTACAAGCATACTTACATCAATGGATAAGTAAGAGTAGTCATAATTGAAACTTTTTATAGCTTCTTTTGTATTTGGAGGACTTTTAGGATTTAAGATAGCTAAAGAGAGAAAGTAAAATGTAAGCACCCAAATTCAATTAAAATGTACATTAAAAATTAGAAAATAAATAAAAAGATCACATTTACTTGTGGTGTTTCCAGTCATATTTATGATGCATTTGCATCCTTTATGAATCTCTCTAGTGTTAAAAGGGCGGACCCTTACAGCAACTTTAACCGATGTCATTTTTGTAGTATCTTTTATTCACTCTATTGAAATTCTGCAAGAAAAATATTTAAATGATGAGAAGAGATACTTAAGGGAGCTTAACTTTTAAGTACAGAAAGATAGAGGAAAGGAGACAGATAAAAACTGAACAAATAAATAAAAAAAAACTTGGTTAAAGTAGATTTTAAATATTAAAAAGTTTGCATTTCAACTCATATCTATCAATATTCATTACAGGTCTGGGAATTTAAGCAATTTAAATAAGAAAATAACAGATGCTTTATTTCAAACACTTGTGTTTACAGATCAAAATACAGAAAATGACATGCATAAATCATAATTTCTAAGATATTTCTAGCATATTCTTCAATTGAATTATTGTTTCAAAATAAATATTTTAAAAGAGGTTGCAGACAAACATTAAAAAGTTAAAACATTATATTTATAACATTTAGTTAGTGTTAACTAACACAAAGAATAAGAACACAAAACATATTTATCTGAATGCAGAGCAAAACAAACACTTATTTTGAATCATTTTTGCTGAACAGAGAACATTATACTGTAACAAACAATTACATATGATATCAAAAATAAGTATAAACATCCTACTTGATATCTGAACCTGATTTAACAATGACCACTGATTCAAAAACTCCGTCAAATATACATATTGATTTTTTTACAGAGCCATTTTGAAGTTTCACCCACTCCAGAAGGGAATATCACAAGCATTTTAAAATAAATGTCATGTATACTAAGCTGGGTAACATCTAGAAGGCACAAGATTTCTAAATTTAACTCTATTCAAAAGATTCAATATGTCTGCTTTGTAATTTGGGAATAAGACCTTCTGCGTCACAGCTCTGAACAGCTTTCCCCACACACAAACCAACAGCTCTCCCCAACCAATAGTAGAATCACCTTGCATGCCCACTCACCCCAAAAATCAATACTCAGCATCTAGACTCAGAAAGATTAGAAAGCCTGCATTACTGCACTCTCGTTCACAAGCTCTTGCCTGTTAAAGACATGGGGTGGACACTACAGTTTTTTATAGGTTTTTCGATAACAGCCCTCACCCCCCCCTTTTTTTTAACATTCTGTTGTTTTTTTTTCTTTCTTATAAGATGTCACAATGCCCCACTAATTAAAAAACTTATCAAATTAGAATTACACCCAAATGAAAAATAATTTTAAAGGCAAAGAAAAAAAGAAGTGAGATGCAATTAGAAATAAAATAGATTTTAAAAGAATAAATAAATAACTTTAAAAATACGATATGATTATAAATAAAAATTATTCTTTATATAAGGAATTTCAAATTAATCATTCTACAATATAATGAAATGAGGCATATAAAGAAACAAATATAAATATAAAAATTATGTCAATTTAAAAATAATGTAAAATTAAAGTTTTGCAGTCACACTTTTAGCAATAAAACTTTCATAAGTGAAAATGTATCTTGCACAACTTTGATGAAACTATATAACATATAAAGCGCTTTTTTTATTTTTAAAATTGAATTAATAAAAGTAAAATTTTATATTAATATCTTTTGATATAAAAAGCAATGAGACAGTAAAAGATGTTTTTACTTTATTTTTTAAAATTGCACATGTAAATGCAAAACTTTTTATCTATATTATTTAGAAAAAAAAAAAAAAATGTTAATATTTAAGAAGCAAATTGAGCATAAAGCAGTTCTGAAGTTTTAATTCAGCTATTTAATTTTGTTACTGTCAGAAAATTCGTTTTTAGCTATAAATCAATAAATATCTCTTTATTTTTCACTATATTTTTTTGCTATCATTACGGTAAGAAGAATAATCTAACATTTAATTTATTATATTTCCTTTAAACAAAAGGTTACTGAAGCTTTCTCGCATATTAAAACTATCTACCTAAAAACTATGTTTTTATATTAATTTAAACATTTTCCAATAAAAAAAAGATGCATTTAATAAAAGACTATTATTAAAAATAATATTTTATTTTAGAAATAGCACAGCATTAATTGCAACAAATCTGGAGCAGAATAACTACAACCACAAAATGATTTATGTCGATTAATTGTTGAATGATATTTATAAGTCAAGGATCTTTAGGAGAAGAATATACAACATATATAACATTACTTTACATTTCAAGTCAATAGGAAATTTTTCCCATAAAATGTTACATAATGTCCTTGATTAATGACATTCTATTCTATTAAAATTGTATTTAACCATTTAGCAAATATGACTTCTTATGCATTCCTCTTTTCTTAACATAATGTTGTTAGTTTTTTTTTTTTTTGATTTTTGCGACATTTTGAAACATTTTTAAAGTTATTTATAGAACAAATTTAGTTTATTGTTATGATTCAAAAATAATTTGGCAAAAAATACTTTTTGTATTTTGCCAATAAAAAAATATTAAAAATTAAGAACGTATTGAAAGATTATTAATATTAATATAATTACAAAATATTGATACAAAAAAGTGCTTTAAAAATTACGTTTTTTATGTTGAGAACATCGATGCAACATTTTAAAATAGATATTCACCATAAGATATGAATTTTTTTTTAATTGAAGCATTTTTTTTTTACTTTACTATTTTTACTTGAAGTACTAGTCAGGCTTAATTTAGTGAAATTAATATCCTATTTTTAAACAATATGAGGAGTATTTTGGGAATGATCTCGTAATATTGAATAAGACAGATGATCAGGATCACTGATAATCTGTCCATGATCCTGAGCCAGTACCCTTTTCAACTTCTATACCACACTGATGTTAGAATGTCTGAGCCTTTATAGATTAACTTGCAACATATATAAAGCATCCTTACCAGGAACATACATAATGTGGATCTTCCATGGAATCTGGCCTCAAACCCATGACCCTTTGGTCTTGAAGCAGAGAAGCAGCTAAAGAGACTTTAAAACTAATATTTCTTAAATTTAAATAGATTACATCTATAAGTCCACTTGAGTGCTTTGATCTTGTTTGAAACTTTTAAGGAAAAAATTCAATGGAATGCAGTTTGAATGCTAAGTAAAATTATTTAAAGCTGTGAAAATGGTAAAATGGCCTTGTGCATTTCTTTAATAAGTATATCTTATAAAAAACAGTTAGTGCAAAAACATTCTTCACAAAGTTTATGAGGAATATACAATTTTACATGCATTCACTTTAATTTTCTTGTAGAGAACTATGGTTAGTGATTTCAAATGATTACTCATGGTTGGATCATATATCTACAGAGTGTCCATTCTAAATGTGGCCCAATAGTTAATTTGCTAATAAAATGCTTTAAATGATATAAAGAATTATATTTTATGCTTTTTGAGTAGATATAAATGCAATGTTGAAAAAATTACAAAGTCTAAATTTTTATACAGTCCCCAAGTACTATTTAGTAAAATATTCTTGACACACTACCATTTCAAACAAAAAAGGTTTAACTTTCCAGCGACTAAAACTGACAGAATTATAAAGATTTGAATATCACTGTTTAAGACTATTTTAGACAATTTCAATGGCCATGCCACCTCGAGGAAGATACTCCAACCAATGTCCATAGCTTGTTCGATGTGGCACTAATTGGTTTAAAATAATGAAAATAAAAGTTCCAAAATTTGGTCAGTTTTAGTCCCAAAAGAGTGGACTTCTCTTTGTTTAACCCCTTAAGGATTGCATATTTTTGCTATCTAATAAGATGACCCCTTCTGTTTTGGAAAGGGGCTGTCATTTTCATTCATCTAAGAAGACATAGAATATTTGAAATGCTTATGGATTCTATGTAATTTTTGTGTCAAATTATAAAATATTATATTATAAAGCTAATTAATGATTAAATTTTAGTTTATAAGCCTAAAAATGCAATAATTCGATGCACGACAATATGACGAGCATGAGACTTAAGGGGTTAAAAAATTAGTGTGTCAAAAATATTTTACTAAATATGACTAAGGTAAGTGCTCCAGTAGTGGGCCGCTTGAATTTTTAAGTTGAAAAACAAGAAATTCCAACATTCCAGTGAAATAAGAGATCTGCCTCTGGTAGGCTGAAACCCTTATCAACTAAATACCAAAGGCACATCCTTTATTTCCTGTTTAGTTAGGAGCTAGAAAGTTTGTTGCTGAAGTTGGTCTCTGAGAGAAGCATTTTTAACTTATTCTTAGCGATTTCCTTAAGAGGTAACTATTCATTCAACTATTTTTTAACATAATTCTATTTGTTTTTAAAATGAATTGTTCTTGATATTATTTGATTATATAATGAATGTATTATAAACTATCTTTAAATTAAATAATATTGATAATTTATGGATAGTGAAGGGTGGCCCACTTTTGGATCAATGTTTTACTAAATGCTCCAGTAGTGGGCCTAGGGAGGCCAGTACTGGAGTACATGTTTTCTCTCAAATAGACTGTTTTGTGATGTTTAATAAGAAGGTTATATCTTGTAAAGTCTTTTTATTTAATTAGATTTGCTTTATTTTTATCAGAACCAGTAGTAGGCCACATGGCCCACTACTGGAACATTCTGACCAATTATTTAAATAATAAATATTTTATAGTACTGTTGAGGAAAAGACAGATATTCAAGAATTAGTTGGGCTCTGTAACGAGGCAGACAATAATAACTATCGCATTGCTGGACCATCGAAAAATATTCCATCACCATTTAAAAGGGCTCTTTTCTGGCTGCAGAGGGAAGATGATAAAAGAAAAAAAAGATTTATTCAACATAAAATATCAAGATTTAATATCCATAATGCCCCAAACAGAACTTAAAATGAAAGATCGATAATTAGCATATACCTTTTAAAAAAAATTGGCTGTTAGAGAAAAAAATGTAAATCTCATGCGACTAGAATCTATAAATAAAAGATTTCACCTATATCAAGCCATTTTTATTGCATTTTTTTGTGTATAATGTTAATGTATTGTTATTACTACTATATATAATGATTTTATTCTTTTTTCTTTGGCACAATTGACAAATCTGGGTGGCCCACTTTTGGTATGCCCACTACTGGTACATCAAAAGTTTGCTATGCCCACTTCTGGTGCATAGGAGTGATCTAAGTTTTTAATTTTAAAAAAAATTATATTACAATTATTTTGATATTTCAGGTGATTATTATTTTAGATAAAAGTTTGAAAAACCATAAAAAAATACAGATTAGCGAAACTTCTCAAAAGTTTAGATGACAATTGAAGAAATACCCTTAAGTAGCCCACTACTGGAGCATTTACCTTAATAGAACCAGGGACTGTATTAAAATTTAGGCTTTGTAATTTGTCAGCAGTTTTTTACTTTCTCAAAAAGCCTAAATTATAATTCTTTACATAATTTAAAGCAATTTATCAAATGAAAATATATGCTTGTATATGCCTATCTCTAATGGTTAAAAAATTATCTATTGGGCCATTTTTCAAGTGGATACCCTTTATTATCTAAGTAGAATTTTTCAAGTGTAAAGTCTATTCAAACTCAATTATCTATCAAAATTTATCAAAACTTAGATAAAACTTCCAATTTGTTTCATTTTAAAAATCTCAGTATCAGAAAGCTTTGCTGAAAAAGCAATAGATTTTACATACCAAGAATTAAACACAAGATGATTCAAATTGGAAATGCCATATATCTTTAATACTTTTGACTTTTAAGATGAAATATATAAACTCTAGAATTTTTTACAGAGGTGACAAAATAAATAATTATTTTGAATTAATTGGTGAAAATAAATTGTTGGTCATCTGCAAAAATTTTGTCTTAGTGCTTAACCCTCCAAGAGAGAGGACTAGTTTCTTCCATTTTTCACTCTCAGCTCAAAGGCCGATTATTCTTATTTATGCATATATTTTATTAAAATTCAATAATTATAATTTTTAAAGATTCCTAAAATTTTATCACATAATAAAAAGTACAATTTATCCGCTTTTAAAGCTCATTTATCAAAGTTATTCAAACAAAATAACTGGCTACCAGGAGAATGAAATAAATGAATTAAATCAACTTTCATAAGATTAACAATAAAAATATGTTACCCTTTTCAACATTTTTTTAAAATTAACAAATTACCAGTTAATTTGCCCCTTCGGGATAATTATTCCAGTATTTCAATATACAACGCTACCCATTGTTGAAGTAAGAGGGAGCATAAAAAAAGGTCATTAATAGTCCAGTCAATGAAGGGTTTGAAAAAAAAAAAAAAACATTAAA
>BGPR01004729.1:89534-106339 GCA_013235015.1 Araneus ventricosus
AAAAAACATTAAATCATATAGTTTTGAGAATTGGTACACATGTTCGTGATGGTCTTCTGATGAACGTACAAAAGTCCCTGGCTCTGAGTGATTTAATGAATTAAAGAGCGTAAAATTCCCTACAAAAATATACTTTTATTTTTCTTCTAGCTTGGTTTCTGAGATAATGGGTCTCAAAGTTTGCCACCATCTTGGATTTTATCCCCTTTTTCTTGAATATCTCGAAAAATATTTAGTTTTCAAATCACACATGACACAACAAATTAAAGAACATAAAATGCCCTACAAAAGAGAGCTTTTATTTTTGTTCTAGTTTTAATAGTTGCCGAGATAACGGACTTCAAAGTTTGCTATATCTTTGGATTTCATCCCCCTTTTAAAGTTTTTCTTAAATATCTCGGAAATTATTAAAACTAAAAGAAAATTAAAAGCATGTATTTGTAGGGAATTTTACGATCATTAATTTGTTGAATTACATGTAATTGGAAATTGAATAGTTTTTGAGAAATTCAAAAAAAGACAAAAAAGGGGGGATGAAATTGAAGATGGTGGCAAATTTTGAGATCCATTATCTCTGAAACTACTATAGGTAGAAGAATAATAAATGCATGTATTCGTAGGGAATTTCACGCTCTTTAATTTGTTTAAATCCATTGTAATTTTAAAACTGAATAGTTTTCGAGATATTAAAAAACTTTACAGAAAGGGGGGATGAAATCAAAGATGACGGTGCCAGCTGCAGCCCCAGGACCGGGGACTTTTAGTATGTTCAACAGAAGCCCCTCACAAACATGTGTACCAATTTTCAAAATTATATGATTTAATGTTTTTTTCATCCCCATTTTGGGCCTCCGTTGACTGGACTATAAGCGTTATCTTAACATGTTTTGACACCCTTGAATGTATCTCATCCAGGATTCCTTCCCTTTCGTCGGTTTTCCTTCTAGATACCATACGGTAAACAAAGCTTTATGACTATGCTTTCGATATCGTATTCAACGTCTGCGGAAACAAAATAAAAAAAGGAGAATGTTTTCTTTGCACTTCTCGAGAAAATTAAGCACTTTTAAGGTGCTTAAAAATGGTTTTCAAATTTAAGCACTTTTTATGACGCTACGCACCCTGTTAAAAACAACCATTCAACTTAATTAAATTCCCTAATTTTATGGGTCAAATAAATAGCAATCAAGAGAATTTAACTCAACTTTTTTTTATTATTATTATGATTTAATATAAGGTAGAACAAAATATAACTGACATGCATTCTGAATATATTTGTCTTTCAGCTTTTATTTTCAACTAATATGTTTAAGATTCTCTAACTAATATGTTTCAGAAACTCTCATGCACTTTAGTCAATCATTCTCATTTTTTTTTTATATATCTATAATGAAATAAATGCATAGCTTTTTTATAAAATCAGTAAGAAGAGAAAACAATGGTAAATTTTTTCCAGTAATGATACAACTTGGAAAACAATTATTTGAGATGAAATAATTTTTATTCAAGAGAAGTAAAATAATAAGTTCCCTGATTGAGATTTTAGAGTGTAAAGTATGCAATTCCAAAAATGTACAAAAGCTAAATCAGAGAGCTTATTCAGTAAATTTTCTACAAAGATATTCAATCCACTAATGGATAAGAAGCAAACTGAATAACTACCATTTATTGTGGGACTAATGAAATTAATTAAAAACAAGACATATTAAGCATTAATACCATTAAAATTGCTTGAAAAATTAACCATTTAACTCAATTACTAAAATTTTTGTTATGAAACCTATTCTAAAATCAGAATTTGCTTTTATCTGATTAAAAAGATTGCTGAAAAGATTTGCAAACAATTAAATAGTTTTGATACTGATTATGTAATTAATTAAATTAAACTGTAAAATATTTGAATGATCATATGTAATCACAATTAGAATGAAGGAAAAGCTTACAGAATTTCATGAGATTCCAGCCAAATTGGTAAGAACAAACACAAAATTCTATTACCAGGAAAAAAAAAAGAATGATTTTCTGTTTCCATTAATTTTAACCAAGAGGATAAACAATAATAAAAAAAGAACTAAATTAAACAATTTATAAAAATTTACAAGTAAAGTAAATAACGAATTAGAAGTTTAACTATAAATTTTATCATTTCTACATTGAAGAATATAATTTCCATTTTTGTATTTATTTAATAACATGCGATAATTAATTGGTTACATAAATATTGGATCAATTTATAATGATTTTTAACTTCACCTGTATAATTAAAGAAGTATTGAAATGTCAAGAATTTATGATGAAGGAATTATAGAAAATGAAAAAAATAATGATGAGGTAATTGATCCAAAATAATTCTTTAAATTTTCATACATATATCCATAAAAACAGTACACATACAAAACATAAAATAATTATTGTATTTGAATAGCCATTCAGATTATTAGGGCTATGATTGTAAAAGTATTAAGATTATTTTATTTATTAGTATTTAAGATTATTTTTATTAATTAGAATTTCTTCAATAGTTTGCAAAAATCTTTACAAAAATCAAAAAATTTTGATTATTAATATTACAGGTACTATTTTTCTTAAAAATAAGCATTATTTAGGATGGTATATTTAATATTAAGATAACAAGCTTTTCATTTTTTTCAGATGTCAAGATAAATTAATTTTCAATAGAAGAGCCAATTAATTTATATTACTAGAACATTTTAGCCACAGTATTCAAGACAGGGATATTTTTATACACTGACAATTTTCAGAAAATAATGAGTTTAGTTTGAACGATCACATTATTTACATATAACCTGATATTCAAGTACATACAAAAATGATAAATAACATGCCAAAAACTTGCTGCATTTATTAAAGTATCTTTATAAGGAATAAAAAGAAAGAGAGAGACACATACAAGTAGAAGACATTTTTACCAATTTAGAATTTCCTGAAACCAACAAATGAATAACTTGAAATTTATTTTATTTTTTATATTTTGTGATTTTAATATATGTCAATAATAAAATTTATTGAAGATGAACAAATGCAGAAAAAATTACTGATCTGAAAATTATCACTAGATTAAAAGCTATGCATCTTATTTGTCCAAAATGTGAAATGTTATCTAAGAAAGAAAATAAAATATCATCGAGATTTTGTAAGAGTTTTAAAATTTAAGTCCTTAGAAATAGGAGCACAAGAAATAATTTCTCAATAATCATATAATTAATATGTAATACATCACCACCTAAAAATCAGGAAAAAAATTTCAAGCTTTTTTTTTTTTTCTTTTATCAAATTTATTTGTTGCATTTGTAGAACTATGAAATAAAAAAGTATAAATCTTTTTTTCACTAAAAATACATAACAGTTGTACATTTTTTAAATACTAAATGGATAAAAAAAAACCCCTACCATCCTACATCATAAACTGTCACTATACACCACAAATAGTCTAATGAGGAAGAGGGGGGAAATACAGATCAGATAACATGAATTAATGATTAAACTTTTTGTAAAATCTAAAAAGAATAAAAATTATTTACAATCAATCACTTTTTTAATTCTTCAGAATAAAAGTAAATATGCAATACTCATTCTTTTTCATACAGGAAAATTATTTTACAAGAATGCTATGAAAGACTAATTTTATTAATTTTTACATATTGTTCCAGATCCTAATGATTTTTTTATATGAATACATAAAACAAAATATAATGAATTAAATTATTATTCTTTACATTTTAAATGCAAAGTAAATGAAAAAAAATACTTGGGTGAAAATTACGGGAAACAAATATTATTAATAATACTTCGACGCTGTTGAAACTTGATTAAAAATTAAAATCAGTGAATAATGCAGCTAGTTCTTTCGAATAAAAGGAAACAGATCAACGCCCTAAAAGTCTTCAATTAATTACAAATCCCTTATTGAATATCTGATCGATACAATATTTTTTTTAATATCGCCAATTTAACTCTGAAATTAATATACCTTATTTTTCCGGGGAGAAATTGTAAAAAATTCAAAAAATTAAAATAATTGTAAGATTTTATATAGTTAAAGGTGGTAAAAAACAGAGCAGATTTATTTTATTCGCAGATGAATCGATCAATATGCTTGGAGAGTTCGAGAGAAGCAGACTAAGAAAAATTGTATAAAGAATCGAAAATGAACAAATGATAATCATGATCAAATGATTCAAACAGACTATGGTACTCACTATTTATTTCCATACAAAAGTACGACTTTACACGAAAAGTAAAGGCTTTTGCACTTTCCGTAAAATATTGTTTACAAATTTTTAATAATCAATATTGACTCTGTCATTTTATTTTCAGTACAGTTACAGCGAAACTTAAGTGAACTTTAACCTAATTATTATTAAAATTTGAGAAGGTAAAAAAATACATATTTATTATTTTAGCTGATTAACTATCAAAATTTTTAAATATATTTTTATTTATTAGTACAATCAATTTCAATTCATTGCTAAAAAAATAATATGTCCACTTAAAATGCTTTGCCATGCTCCAGTCACAGAGAAGTCCACTTCTCTGTGGCTCCAGTGGTTTGGAAATTTGAACTGAAATGAAGAAAAATGCATATTCCGAAACTGAGCTACAGAAAGCGGAGATTTTGAAAAAAAAAAGTTGAGATGAATTGAACATAGTTAATAATTCCGAAACTTTATTATTCTTCTTTTGTAATCCTACATATTGATTACAATTATATTTTTAGATGAAATATCTACTTAAAAGTAATTACAATGTCTTCTCCTTGTATGGATAGCAGAAATACAGTAATGCATAAGAATACGAGTGATTTACATAATGAAAACAACCATGGGAAATTAAATGATTTGAGAAGCAAAGTTATGGAATCATTTCCTTTCGTAAGTAAGAATACTGCTTTCAAATAGACATTCAAACTGTAATTTTCAAAATTTATTTATCGTGGACTTTTTTTAAAATTTTATCAATATTAAAGAATTGGAACGAATTAAAGTTGGCATCTTTTGTAAAATTTTTGTAATCCAAATGCATTTTTAAGTGTGGTAAAACTAACCAGAAAGCTAATAATTGAAATACATGCAAGTGTCTAATTACAAGGTGACTCAAAAGTCCTTTGGCAAACTTTAAGTGTAGTTTAGGCATACAGAAAAAAGTAATTTTACAATAGAGCATGAGATTGTGCAAAAGGTGACTGTTACGGGGATCTTTGCAAGTGAATTACATAAAGCACATATTTAATGGAATACAAGTTCACAGTTGCACAACAGCACAGTTGCATGAGAAACAATATGCCAAGTGTGTATTATGTTAGATGTCTAGTCCTTTAAACAGTGAATTTAAGTTCTCTAAAGGTTTTTTGTTAATACAGTATCCTATTTGCGTTTGTACTGTCATGCTATATATGATTTGTAATGTTATTGATATTACTGTGATGTCATTTTGTATTCCATTAAAACTGTGTTGTATGCTTATCTAGTGTATCCTTTTCATTCACTTATTTGACTTGTAGTAATAATCCTTTGAATATGCAATCCAATCTTCTATAAATATGACTTATTTAGTGTGTGCTTGACGTACTCTTAAAGTTTTTCTAAAGACTTTTAAATCACCCTGTATATGTGAAGTTCATTAATATTTTTTAAAACATATTTTGGAATTTAAACAATTAGAAAATTATTAAAATACATAAAATTTATTCCATTTTGACAAGGATTTCATAATTAAAAGAGAAAGAAAAAAAAATAACCTCAATAATTTTTAAATTTATTATCCTTATCTATGTGTAGCTGGTACTGTATTGTACCATTTATTATTATTAATTTACTTTTCTACTACAGTATGCAGAGTTTCATAATAGAATATTTCAGAAACTTCACTGGATTTTTGGATATGATACAAATGTGCCTGTTTTGAATACATCATCTGCTACTGTTAAAGGGATTTTCTTTGTTGCTGGATCTATTGGAGTTTGTTACAACTGGATAGAAAACAGCCAATTCATGTTTTCTGGTCATGTAAGTTTTTGTATTCTCCAACTTTTATTCACAACATTCTAATCTCCAACTTTTCTTAAGTACAACTTTTTATGAGCAGCTCTTTAATTAAATCAATTAGTAATGCCATGTTATGGTTTGTATTAACTAGTAACCATATCCATTTTGAAAAGCTTCAGTTTTTGAAATATTTACAATTTATGTTTGTTCTTTACAAAAGCAATTACAGTATCATAATAAATTTTCAGCAGGTTGCATATATTAAATTCATTTGGAAATCTTCACATTTTATTTAAAATTTTCTTCCAACAATCTTTAAAAGATTTCCTATATTACCTATCAATAATATTCAAATATAATAGAATAAAAAACATAAAAAGTATTTCTCTGACAGTTTTTATTTAATTTATTACGAAGCAAAAGACTTGACTTTTGATCATCGCAAATTTTAAAATTTCCAACACTGCTCTATTTTGTAGAATCTCTTGTTTTTCAGAAATTAATTTTATTTTCAAATTAGATTTCTACAGAATGTTTAGGTATAGTGATTTGATCTGACCTGAATGATTTTTCATTAGAATTAAAATTGATTAAAGGTAAAAGATTAAAAAATAGTTTTTTCTTTTATTATTTTTTAAACTAAAGTATGTATGTGATAATGTTTTAACATTTTTATACAAAATATTTTTATTTCAATTTCTTTTTTAACATTGATTTACTGAACATCATTTTTTTCTTCTGATTATTAAAAATTTGCAAAACAGAAATAAGAACCTAAATTTTTTAAAAGAAAACTTAGAATACATGTAGATTGAAAGCCATACCAATATCTGATCCAAAACTTCTTTTCAGAGGTATAGGCTGGAAAGGTATAAAAATTAACAATTAATTAGGTTTATATAATTGCAGACATGTAGATTGCACAATATCTGATAATAATTGCATACATGCCAACTGCTATGGATTCTGCGTAGTTACTATGGATTTTATCGAAAATTTCCGCTAACTACGAAGCAACACACAAGATTGAAATTTCTACAAAAATCTTTTTACCCCTTGTGCACAATCATTTTATTAATAAGTGCAACTTTTATTTATGCCTGGGATAACATTTAACTTTTTTTAATCTTAGGGCATTAACTTTAAAAAATTTTTTTTTATTCTTAGACGTTAAATCTTGATGGTGTTGGAATTCATTCCTAGCAAATTTATTAATTCTACTGTTTACTATAACGTATCTTGGAAAAAGTAAATATTTTTCAGAAGATTATTGTTTAATCTTTTATTAATATTAAATATTAATCAGTATTTTGTTGTAATGCATGCTTTTGAAGTGTACAGGTTTCTTGAATAATAATATAGTAATTATTTAGATTTTTTCTTACACTTCATGCTTTTAAAAAATGTTATATAATTATTTTTAATTCTTTTAATATTATATATATGCCAATTTATTTCTCATATCATTTTTATTTATTTATACATTATTTAATTCATAAAGCTTAGATCTGATACTTTATATTATTGCATTAAAGAAATTATTATGGAATTATAGTCATGATTTTTATAAAAATTGGAATTTTTATGGAAATGTTGACTTATATTTTCATTGTAGATAGAGAGTATAAAAGAATGTGCTTAATTCATAGTTAGGTAGTGAACTCATTAGTGTTTTAGAGTCGTGTACCACTGAAATAAAATCCAATACATACTTGTAGATTTCAAAAAATGATTCTTAAAAAAAATTAGTTTAAAAATTTAATTGTTTTTGATGAGGAATATTAATTTAATAAAAATCCAGTTATGTAATATTACCATTTGTGATTAATCTATATGATTTTCTATTAAGGTTATAAATGTTCCTTATATATCATTAAAAAAAAAAAAATTGTAGGCTATTCTATTTGAGTCAACTTCCTTTTGCATGTTGTAACTATGAAATGATCTATATTTAGACCTTCCCTTTCTATCATTCTTTCTCAAATTTATTTCCAGATCTTTTTTCAGTAATCACTTCCTTTTTCATTCATTTTGAATAATAATTCCTCCTCAAAGTTTTTATTCACTCATCTGTTAGGTCACCTTGTCTCATCTCAATACAATAGGTTTTCTTCTTACAACTTTTGTATCGAAACTTTCCTGGAAATTTCCTCATGAACATATACTCATTTTCTCAGTGTCATTTTAGCTTGTCTTTGAGATGAACTTGTATGTCAATCTTTTTTATGTTTAAAAAAAAAATAAAGTAAAGGGAAAATGATACATAATGGTTAGTTTAAACAATACATTAAAGTTGATAAGTCCATTAGCTATACAAACTAATAATTTTCAGAGTTTTCTCCTTCTATTAGAATAGTGGAAGTATGATCTTATTTTTTCATGAATAAGTTACAAGTTGGCAAAAACTAATAATCCTTGACTTGTGTCATTAAAGTTATTTTGGTTTTAATAACATCTTCAATAGGGTCAGGTGGGGTCAAGTGGTCATGCAGGGTAAAGTGGTCATACCTCAATTAAAATGCTATAACTTTGTAATGAATATTGGTCTGAATGTAATTTTTTAATTTTAGCTTTTAACAGTTAAGAACTAAGTTTAACATTCAAAATTATACCAGTTGTGACACTTTAGTAGAAGAAAACACCCATTTTGTTTATGTAGCAGTTTGAAGTTGGAATACCCAATTTAACTTTTCTCCTACATTTTGTTTAATTAAGTTTTCATTAAATTGACTCTGCAGAAAGCTTCATATAGATCTCAAGAATACTTCCTCTTATAAGCTGAATTAATTACAGATATTATTTTATAGTAATTTAAGTAAGATGGGGTAAAGTGGTCATAGGGATAGGCTTAACACACATCACTGTTTTAAAATTACTTAAGTTTAATTTCTTAGACAGATGTTAGTTAAATGTTAATTTAAGATATACTGCAGATTGTAATTATTGATATGAAACTGGGTAACCCCAATTTTTATGTCAAAATCAACACATAATGCATGTAGGAAATCAGCCAATAGCAAAAAAGAGATGTAGTTTTTTAGTGGGCGAATGATTTCATGCTAGCTTTTATTATTTACAAAGGAGCTCATTTATATGAGCAACAGACTAAAGGTATTGGTAAAATAGACTAAAGGTAATGGCTTTATGAAATTGTCTTTAGATTTCCCCAAACCTATTTTTTTAATTTATGATGGGCACAAAAGTTACATGACTTTTGGAACAGTGAAAAAGGTCATGCATAATTGCAGTATAATTTTATGCTTGCCACTATACACGAATCATGTTCTCATGTTCATCCATTAGATGTTGGAGTATTTCCCCCTTTAATAAAAGCTTGGAAAGGGATCTTTAAAAAAATTGGTCCAGGAATATTGATTGCAGAATATTTTACTAAGTGTTTTCCCATTTTTAATTTTTAAAAAAATATTATAGACTGTCTTCTTGCAGAAAATGCAATCAGTGATTTTAAAGGCCATAGACTATTTCCTATTGAGAAATAGGAAGCATGAAGCATACTATAATATCCGAAACAGATGTTCAACCAATCATAGTTGAGTCTCTACTGTCAATTTGAATGGAAATTCAGAACTAGGGCCATCTCATACAGATAGTTTAAATCTAGAAAATGGTGAAATTTCAGGTATAGCTGTACATAGTTCTGCCTTTAAAAGATTTGACATGAACTGTACTTACAACTCTATAACCACCTGTTTCAGCTATACATAAATGGCCCTATAGGATTCAAGAGAGAGGGAGAGAGAGAAGCAACCCACAAAAGCAATAATGAAGGTTTGACTGAAGAAATATTATAAAAAAAAATACAAAAGAAAGTTGCAAGGAAACAGTAAAAACATGCAAAGACAAACTTAATAAAAAGCAGAAAATGTCTTTTAATTAGTCAAGTGAATCCACAATTACAGATAATCATTTATCGCAGTATTTCAATGGGTTTTTTTGAAAAATATGAAGAGGGGGTGGAAGAGTCTCATATCCTTAAAATTCTTGATTAGACAACTTTTGATCATATGTTATTAAAAATGCATAGTTTGATCAAATAAACTGATTTTCTTTTAAACTTGAAACTATATTGCATTTTGTTTAAATATTAAAAAAAAAAACTCTGCTTACTTATAATATGTTTTTATGCTTATTTTTTAATTATGACCACTTTACCCCACATACTACTCACTTTACCCCACCCCATGGGGTAAAGTGGTCATAAAAACATGACAAAAAGAAGATGTCATAAAATTGTTTAAATCAATTATTTTTTTCCAAACTTTAATGAAATGTGTTCTTCAATAATGAAATTTAAAATAACAACCAAAAAATGTGAAGTATTTTAACAAATTCTTATATTTATAATCCACCTAAGTTAAGAAAAGTGGATTTTATTGCCACTTTACCCCACATGACCCTATAACTTAACAATTAATTTATTATATATTAAGAGATCCGAGAGAAAAAAAAATTTAAGGCTCAAAATGTTATCCTAGCATTATATGTAACAGAGATGTCCAGCATAAATTTGGTGTGTGTTTCATGTGTTATTATTCTAATACTTCAGAATATCCTTCTTTTAACTTCGAATACAAACCTACAATAATTATCTACCACATAATTTCAATCTCCTTTGCATGCATAGTATTTTGATACTTTGTCATATTGTAACATAGTAAGATCTTTTGCTTATAATTTTTAATAAATCATGATTATATGATTTTAATTAAATACTTCAAAACTGTATACACAGTTCTAATAGAATTCTATGTTATCAATCAGTTAAGAATTTTATGTTCAGTAATTTTACTTCACTCACAAAGTTATAAGCTGATAATACATCATCAGCAGTAGAACTTGAAGTGCTGTTTTCAAAATATTTATTTGTTACATTTATACATGCCATTAACAATAAAAAATTAATTTGATTTCAAATTTACCTTTAAGTAACAGAATTGCTTAGTTTTTGTGAAAAAATTAATTCTTTTAAATATTTTCAGATCCTTGTTCTAATTTCTTAATTTCTTTTAATCTGGAACCTCCTAATGATATTAAAATGTAAACTGACCTAAATGAAACAAACATTTTTAGAAATATTTGTCTTTGGTAGATAGAAATATTTGTATTTGGTCTTTTGGTAGTTTTGAAATATTTGTATTGAAAATTATGAAGGAGAATTGATCTTGTTAATATACTTCAAGTTTATCTAATACAATGTTATTTTTTCCCCCTTCGTTACTTCATTAGCTGCCGAAAACTATTCTAAAACTAATTGTCAGAATATCACGATGACATTACCTCTTCTTTTCTGTTTTGGATCTTTATTCTGATATTTTAGGAATTTAATTTTAATACTTAAATCATTTTAAAATTATGTTTTTGGGGTTTTTAATCTATTTGTCATGGAGTCTATTTTTTAATCTCTTTAAAATGAAATTAAATTGTTGGTTAGTAAAATAAGTCACATGATTCTAAAAAATATTGGATTCTGGGGACAATACCCAGTTACCTGAATTTGTGTATTACAGTTATCTGTATTATTGTTATGCAATATAACAATTGTATGAATTGTTATGCAGGGGAGACCGAGTTTCAGTGGACCTAGGGGTACTATGGACCACCCCTTATTATTTATTTTATTTCTGTTTTTAAATGTTTCATATTATAGCACATAGATGATAGGCCTGTAGTGCTGGAAAAATTTTTTAAGTCATGTGCCTAACTGACAATTAAGCCATGCTATTCTTGACTGGTGATTTGTAGTAGCTAAGCAAATATTTTCAATGAAGCATATTTTCTTTTCTGGATTAAAGAATTGTGATTTGGAAAACATTGCTCTATACAATAAAAAGATAATATATTATTATATTTAATGCAACTAAAATAATTGAATATGATTTTTTTTTATATTTTTATCAATTTGTTGTCCAAGTTCTACATGGGGCACAATGGACCATCAGTTCTGTATCCCATATGCTTTTAAAAGTTAGACATTATATAAGGATTGGTAAATTGTTTTATTTTTAGTGAGCAAATTAACCATTGAATCATGTCATATACATATTTTAAGTGTAACCTATGTATTATATTTACAAATTTTTAAATTAACTCAAATTGCACACCAAAGAATAGTAAACAAAGATTTTAAGTTATTTATTTATTTCAGATTTTTTTTTTATTTTGTGAACATTCAGTAAATTTTTAAATTCTTAAACTTAAAAAAAAGTACAGCTATATTAAATTTAAATTAATGAAATGGTGTGATTTTTTAAAAATTAATGTATATTAGTTTGTATTTGTGAATATTATACATAAATTAAATGTTTAATGAAATAAGATTACTTAAAAAGGAGGTAGTATTGGCACATAAGAACATTTCCAATGATGTAAAGTGTTAAATTATTATTTTTTCAGTAAAATATTAATTTAGTCTAATTCTGTTATTACAAAGGATATGTTTAACTTAAGTTTTCAGTGATAACTTTAGGTTCTATTTATAGTGAGACAGAATACAATGATAAGGGAATCATTTAACAGTATAATGTTAATTTTGGTAGTGAAATCAAAGTTGGCAATTACATTTTAGTCAAATTTATGACAAAAAAGACAGTGGTTGGTCAATTTTGTCGGTTTAGTAACAGGGAAAAAAGGATGAGGATTATGTTCTTGTGAGATTTATATGACAAAAACCTAACTAAAACCTGTTCCTTCCCCCCTCCCCCATATTGTAGATGAATCTCTAGTAAATGTTCAAGAAATTGTAATGAGTTTTCCAGAATCTATATTTTCACATGAAAACGTGAGACTTTCAGTGATACAAAAATCTTTTGGTGTATTATATCAAGTTTAATATTCATTAATATCACATTATATGAATGCCACGAATAAACAAATATGTTGCATTCTATATTTTGTGCTATTAAAAAATGTACTGCATTAATATATTTTTAAAAATTTACTGGTGGTCCATAGTACCCCATGCTATACTGGTACAGTGGTTCACTTGTTACTTAAAAATATATATTTAAAAAAGTAGGCATAATTACGAATTTAGAGTGAGTGTAATATAAACCTTAATATGTAGATAAATTGCGTGCATATTTTCAAACACTAAAAGTCAGTACTTTGAGAGGAAACATTCAAAATTTACAAAAGTGGTCCATTTGTGTCCCGGTCTTCCCTATATTTGAAATCTTTGCCATGTTCGTATTTCTTTTGTTTGCATGTAAAATTTTCCCCAAAATATTTTTAAAATATACAGAATGAGACAGAAAAACATAAAACTCAAGAGAGGATTTTTTAGAAGGAGGAAGAAGTCTTTGAAATGTGTTTGATATACCTTATATTTTTCAACTAATGAATGGCTTCAATACAAGACGTTTATTAGATTTATTTATTTTCATTTAGAGATCTCAAGCTCATTTATCTGGTGTTTTAGAAATTTAAAATATAAATTATAGACAATAAATTATCAACTACTGTTACATAAGGGACTCATTTTAATTAATTTGAAACATTTTTCAGATCAATGATATTTCTTCTGTTGCCATAACTAACGATAAAACATACATAGCTACTGCTGATTGTGGAATGGAAAATTCTTTAATTATATGGAATGCAAGAAATAGGTATTTATTATTATAAGTTGAAAATAATTCTGAAATTTTGTTTCTGATTTTAAAATGCATATTACATTCAATCTCTCTTGTGGATTTTCTGATTTGCAGTAAAATAAAATTAAACTAGTCAGCAGACAAATATACTTAGAAAATGAGAGAAAATAAATGCTCTAGCTTTCCTTAAGTAAGTGCACAACGAGCGTTCTACTAATAAATAACTCTTCTCTAAAGAAACACAGTCACAGCATTCAAAATAATTTTGCTGCTTCTGTGAGAAAATGAAAATGGCTCCTAATCTCTAGGTAACTGCTCACAGTTAAAATTGAACAAAGTCTTTCAGACTTCTGACTTTCAGCCTCAGTTTTAATTTATTTTACAAAATTCTAGAGTCTTTATGAAAAGTTGTTTCTTTGAGCAAATTCTTTGATTTATCCCCAAATTCAACATTCATTGTGGCATAATGCTGTAACATCTTAGTTAAAATTTACTTTAAGTACTCCTTATCAGTAGTAAAAATAATGTACAGTAGTTAAAAGCATGAAAAAATTTAAAAAAAATGAAATATTTTAAATTTTGAAAAAGTACCAATTAGGATTAATGGAAATATTAAAATTTAAATATTTCGCTATAGTATATAGTGTGTCTAAAATATTACTATGCATTTTAGATAATGAGTGTGTCCTTATTTTTGTTTTATTTTTTATTATATGTAAAGAAACATTGCTTTCTTTGTATCTGGACACTTTCCTAATGAGGGTGTTGTTTGGATGTGTTTTTCTGAAGATGGAAATATACTGCTGACTCTCAGTAAAAGAATTCCTCAAGTAATTGTTGTTTGCTTCTTATTAGTTACTAGCCGCCTTCGGCGACCAGCTTATTTGCCAGAAATATAATTTCAATTCAATCCCTTATGCATAATTTTATATTCATGATTCCCTTAACAAAGTAATTTTAAACTTCAAATTGAGATAGACATTTAAACCATTTTCTTTTAGTAGCTTTGCACATGTTTTGTTTATTGTCTACATAATGATCCCTAATGGAGTCAAGAAAATGTCCGTGTCATGTAACACCTAATTGTAAGTTGTCGGTGCCAACTTCACTTTCTTATTGCTCCTGCAAAATGTGCATTTCATTTTGTTATTAAAACGGCGAGGCACATGTGCTGATAAATAGAAGTAAAACATAGCAACCTTATTCATTCAGCTTAATGGATACATTTCTAAATATATCTACTATCTTACAGGACATTGTTTACATATTTCCAGAAAAACTGTTGAAATAAAATTCTTTAGGATGTTGCCTTTGCTTTCAACAATGGAAGAGAAATACACAAATAAATATTTGTTTAAACAATGAAAATGGTTTGAATTTCATTGTAACAATGAAAAGTATAGTTGTAAACTATGCATAAAAATATATTTAAAAATTCATTAAAATTAGAGAAAAAATGGTACAGGAACTTAATTCATATCATTGAAAAGATAAATTTTTGCACTTTCAGACGGCGTAAAAACAATTTTTGTGCTATAATATTGTCAAAAGTTATTAAGGAAAAACGTCAAAATTTAGTTTAATTTTTAATTAATTAAAATTTAATAAAAAAAGCTCTGAGGTGTACATTCTCACCCTCCAAAGTATGTTTGTGCCAAATCTCGTAGCTCTATGTCCAGCGGTCTGCCCTGTAGAATGCCAACACACATATGGACACACATTCTCCTTTATTATTATTAGAGATTTAAATTAAAATAATTTCCTTTCAAATATTCTGTAAAATATTTTATGAAAAGTTTTTAAAAATCTGCATTTTTTTAAAGGTAAGAACTAACTTTTATAAAATTGAACAAATTTAAAATATGTAGCTGATAAACAATACAAATCGATGCTAGTATTAAGTAATTGTTGAAAGGTAACATATTATATAAAAGTTTGTGATAAAACCATATTTTTGAGATTAAAACATTTGATGGAACTCAAATTACTGTGTAGGAATTGTCTCTTTGGAATTGGAAATTACTGGAAACAACACCATATTGTACTTATATGTTCAAAGAAGATAATCAGTTTCAGGTATTTTATGCATACTCTTTAAATGAATGTACTATCATTATTAATTTGGATTTTGTGCACGTTAATAGCTTCATATTGCTGAAAATTTAAATTTCTTTTCAATTTTATTATAACAGTTGTTAAATGTTTAGACTTATGCTTATATTATTGTATGAGAGAAACTTGCATTATTTTGAACTTTTTAATTGCCATTTTTTTTTTTTTTTTGGCATAAAGCTTATTAAGTTCTATATGTTTTTTTCAGTTACCTGGTTTTGTTAAGTCTTTTCTTTATCTTTAATCACTTAAAAAAAGAACTCTCAAGAAATTTTTTTCAAAATCATATTTTGTTAATTTTTAAATTCTATTTGTTTCTTTTTATTCAGATTAAATGTATTATTACTAACTTTTTTCTATCCCCCCCCCCGAAAAAAAACTCTTTACATGTGAAAATGCTACTAATATTAACAATTTTAAAATTTCACTTATCTTTCAATGATAATAACAATAATAAACTTTATGAAGTTGTTATAGCATTAAAAAAAGAATTACAAAATATTTCTTTTTTCACCAAAGTTTTTTAATGGTATAATTTTTCTATATCATTTGTTGATAGTTATCATAAAAGATAAGTGTGTTATATTTAGAGAGAGCATTTATAAATTGTTCATAAAAGGAAAAATACTTTGCAAATTGAAATATCCTCTAAGGCAAGAACAATAACAAGTAAATGAGAATAAACCTTCCAGAACTGTTTAGTAGGTATTTTTAAAATGTACATTTTCTCATTGTCATAATTGTATTTTATCAAATCAGATTTACCAGTTTAAATCAGGCAAATTAATCACATTAAAAGTTTGTAAGTTGATTTTATATTTTGCTTGAAAATTAAATTTATTTTTGAAATATGCCAAGAAATATAATAAGGATAAAATGTTTCATACATTTGATAAATTAATTTTTTTATTCATTTAGGATTGAAAAATTTTTGTATCGAAAAAAATATGACACAGATTTTACATATCATTTTGTTTTATCTTGAATGTGATATTTTAAAAATGTTATGAGTTTTTAAAGTTAGAAATCTAATTTCAAAATTAAATCAGCATCAGAAAGTTTTAGTTTAAAATAT